>APFE030038204.1:1710-30890 GCA_000404065.3 Pinus taeda
ACGCGGGTTGGGTATATATGAACCCACGTACACACGCGTTTAACTCAGGGCAATGTCGCGTACAGGGAATAAAACACTGTTTTTTAGATTTTGGACCAGGTCTGGAAGGAGGGGTTGCCCTAGGCCATGAGTGCAGCTTCACAAACCATAATAGTGAGATTTGGAGCTATAACACTAAGTAGTGTTTTTATTTAAAGGGTAAACACGTTGGTTGGTTAGGGCCTAGCCAACCCATCAGGTTTACCCCATTCCCTGTTTTCCTGTAATTGGTGTTTATATTGTCAAGTGTGATTTAATTTTAAGCACATGCATTCCTGTTTGAGTGAAAGCAGATCTTTTGTGTGAAGTGGATAAATTCCCTTTCTTGCACTTGATTTTAGATTGGTTTTCCTCCGCCTGGTCCAAGCAAGAGAAATAATCCTCCGCCAATGCACGTTGGTGTGATATCTCCTTTTCTGCAATACTGTTCGATTGGTTTTCCCTGCTTGGTCCAAGCAGGAGAAATGAACCTGCACCAGTGCATGTTGGTGTGATGCAACAAGCCTTCTTAGTCTACTTCCCACAATCTTCTTTCTTTCATTAAATGCTTATGACAGGATAAAAGCATATGGATTGTTTCTTTATTCCTGCACTCTATCAAGATTGGAAACATTCACTTTTTATGTGTGCAATTTGATTTAACAGTATAATAGCACTTGCAATAATTAAGCACTCATTTTAAGAATTAAATGTTAAGGCAAGAAGCTCTGATCCGATGCAAGAACTAGTTTCTTGCCACGGGATCTGAGTACTTTGAACCTAGAAAAGTTCAAGCCTTACAGGAAGTAAAAAGCCTTTAGTAAAGACACCATTTATACATTCTACATAAATCTCTGTTCCTGCACTAGTGCCAGCAGACTGCGATAGTACAGGACATATTAGTGCAAGAAGGAAATCTCTAAAGGAGCAGGTTTAAGGGCCCAACTAATGAGACTGCTAAGTGTCTCTGCTAAAGAAAAACACACACTCAGTAGTTAGAAAATAATTAGTTAGAG
Organism: Pinus taeda; assembly: GCA_000404065.3. Taxonomy (NCBI): domain Eukaryota; kingdom Viridiplantae; phylum Streptophyta; class Pinopsida; order Pinales; family Pinaceae; genus Pinus; species Pinus taeda. The sequence continues at coordinate 2,745 of APFE030038204.1, forward strand.
TGATTACCATTTATCTCTAATTCCCTCTTGTAAATGCATTCTTCCTTGTTCCAGTCTTAGATTATTTTGATGGTTCAAGTTGCCTTTTTCTCTTTTTAATTTGATTCTGCAATCTTTCCTTTAAAGAAAGTAGGGATTTATGTTACAAATATTCATACCATCTTTGGCATTGCCTGTGCTTCGTCTCTAAGTTTATGGATCCCCTGGGTTGAAAAATTAAGTCTTGAGGAGTTTGCTTAAGTGTCATTCCTACGCCCAACAATTTCACCTTTGGATTGGGTTTTTTCTCCAAATTTCCTTCTGTTTATGCTTGTTGAAAGATCAATGATTATAGTATCTTTGAAATAAACTTGTATTTCCTCTTTCCAACCCTACTTTGGCTTGAATGATTAATGTTTCTTAAATGATTTCTTTATCATTATCATTTCGTTGCCAAAGTTAGATTATAGTCGATTAATCTTTGTTCAAAAGAAAGTGTCATAAAAGTCTTCATTTCTTTCGAAACGGAACTGTCATAAATTCTTCATTCTTGCAAAAAGATTGATTGATTGTATGTGCCTTAGTTTCCTTTTGTTCATCATGACATTAAGGGAATTGAAAAGAAAAACTTGCATTGTGCATTGAAAAATTTTGTGTGTGATCATAGGAATAGTTTAGGGAAATTGCATTAGATTGTGCTCTTTTCTCTTTGATTGAAAGAAATCTGATTTCTATATCCTTATTAGCTAAGGATTTCATTGTCAAAATTGAATGAAAAAGAATTCTTATCATATTAGTTGCATTCTAGGAATTGAAAATACATCACATGGTGAACCTTGAAAGGCAAATTCTTAATCAGATCAACTTAAAATTAACCTCAATTTCCCTAATGGAGCATTGTCACCTAATGCAAAACATTTAGAGGTTCTAGGCTAGAGACGTGTGTCGCTAACTTGTCTATGATACATCCCGAGTGTGATACCTCATTCCACGTATGTGAGTATAACGTAGCTCATCCACGTACCTTCGGGTATATAGAGTGGTGTTACAGTACGTAAAGTATATGGGATGCTCTCACTATGCAGTTTTGCATTAGACAACACTAATATGTATTGGGCCTCCATGTACTTTCAGGTATATATGGGAGGACAACACTAGGTTGCTATCCATCCTTAGGTAACCAGTCGGTCGCCTTGTACACTGTGAAACACCGAACACAACATTCGGGGAGATTGCCTACCTGTACTTCTCAGTTCACTGGGAGGTATTCTGTAGTTCACAGTTGCTTGGTAATCCTTTTTCCTAGATCATCCCACTTTTCTTTTGTTATGTTATTTTCATTAAAATAAAATTAATTAACCGTGGATAACATCCTCCATGCTCGCTCCTTAGTTGATCTTAGGTTGAGACATATGGCGACAAATCCAGAGTCAACCGATCAAGGAATTCCTTTTGATGGGAATCCTAGTCCTTTTCCTCCTTTTGGAAATATTGGTGCTCCTTATATGGCTACATTATCCCTTTCGGGATTTATCATTGGCTAGCTAGTATGGTTGTTTCCAACCTACTTGGTTCAAAATGTAGTGATTTCTCCACAATCAAGTACTCATCCAACTGGAAAAAATCAACCTCCAGTTGAACCCAAAGTTGACCCTTTGCCTTCTTCCTCAATTGTTTCTTCCTCCCCTTCTTCCTCTTCGCCTGGTAAAAGTTTTGATACTAGTAACCAGGTGGATAAAAAGAAGAAGAAAGGGAAGAAGAAGAAGGAGATGCCAATTCAGCAGGGCGGAAACCAAGCAACCATTGCTTCGAATGTAACTTCTGATGATAAACCATCCCATAAACCTCACAAAGTTCGATATCCATGCAAAATTTGCACAGGAGACCATCTTCTTCAAAATTGTCCTAGTATTCCTCAAATCTTAGAAGAATGGTCTTCTCATTCACATCATCCTATGTCATCAACTTCTGGAGATCATGCTGGTGACACGACATCAACTAGTGGTAGTAAAGTTCATGGAAATAAGGGTAAAGTTAAGTTTCCTTGTAGGTTATGTGAAGGGAACCACCCCATTCACCTTTTTCCCTATCTAGATGAAGCCAAAAATGTGTTGGATAATTGTCCTGCTTTATTGTAGCGACTTCCATCTGGTTACAGGAGACTCCCCCTTAATCCTTCACTAGTTGATGAATTGACTGACCTAAATCAACCATCGGTCAAACCCACTCTCTCTGAATGTGAATCCCATGAGCCTATACCTGACCAATCACAGGTTGAGGAAACAGTTGACCCGATTTCACCTTGAGATAATCGTACCTTTCTCGAAGAGAGTGAGTATGATACCACTCAGGTTCTTTTTGTTTCTTCAGATTCCAATGAGCTTGGAGGCAACCCTCCTATTCCATCAAGACAGGAGGAAAATCCTCTCATTCTTGTAACTTAAGAGGATAATTCTCCTGTTCTTACGGTACCCCCTCCAAGTAGTCTGGTCACTTCCTCTGATTGGAATCGACTGGCAGGATTTTGTCTTCCTTCTTATGTGCCCTTCCAGATCATAGTACAAGCTTGTAATATGATTGTATCTGGCACTATTATAGATGAAGGTGCATCTGTGAATACCCTTTCCTCCACTGCTTGGCAAGCGCTTTGTTCGCCGCCACTTGTGTCTATTACCTAGAATCTGTTGGCTTTTAACAGAGGAATTGGTCAACCATTAGGGATCCTTCTCAGTTGCCTATTAATTTTGGTGGAAAAATTGTTTATCTCAATGTGATGGTAGTCCCAGGCCCTTTAGATTACAATTTACTTCTTGGGTGCGACTATGTTTATGACATGGGAGCTATTGTTTCAACACTCTTTCAAGTGATTTGTTTCCCGCATGAAGGCAAAATTGTCACCATTGACCAGCTTTCATTTCCCGGTTAAAATATGGCTTCCAATCAACCACCTTCCCTAAATGGTCCTTTTGTCCCAATGGTATCTTCCCCGCCACGGGTCAACTATATGGAAACCTATTCCATACCTACCTCAACTAACGATCAATTCTGTGATGTTGTACATTATGTACTAGGGGCATTGGAACCAGATCTCTCTAATGGATTCCTTGCTATGGATCCCTTCCAGAGCATTGTTCTCCCATCTGATCTTGTGTCAACCTCATTAAAAAATGAAACAAGGGGTATAAGCAGAGTTCCTTGTCTTGTGTAAAGCTTGTTAAAAAATGAAACAAGGAATATGAGGATAGTTCTTTTACTGTGTTAACCTCATTAAAAAATGAAACAAGTCCCAGAGCATAGTTCCTTTTCTTGTGTCAAGCTCGTTAAAAAATGAAACAAGGAATTTGAGCAAAGTTCCTTGTCTTGTGACAAGCTCATTAAAAAATGAAATAAGGTCCCCTGGAGCAAAGTTCCAATTCAAGTCTTTGATTAGATATTGTAAAATCTAGTCAAGTCTTTCACCTAATCTTGTAAATGAACCTTCATTCCATTCACCTGATAGCCATGAGTATTCTACTTAGGTGAATTCAATGAAGCTTGGGGGCATGCACCTAGTTTCAAGTCATCATGCTTGGGGTATGTAAACCAATCTCAAGCATAGCTGTTCGTTTCAAGATTGTGTAAAAATGAAACTGAATTAAAGCATAGTTTTTCATTTCAAGCTTGTGTAAACATGAAAATAAATCCAAGCATAGTTTTTCATTTCAAGCTTGTGTAAACATGAAAATAAATCCAAGCATAGTTCCCTATGGTTTAAGCTTGTGTAAAAATGAACCCATCTCCATTTCAACCCTTGGGATTGCCATTCTATCAGCCTCTTCCGTCAAATGAGCCTTAGTTTTTTTCCTTCCATCGTCACTATCTACTTGGCAGATCATACGCTTTCACTTGGTTTTTTTCCCTTTCTTGATGAACAGTTTCAATGAGTGGTCTTATTAGCCAGCCTCTTCACATAAATCAACATGTTTTGAGAAGTTCCAACATCACCGGAACCAATTGCTATCCTAGACACCTCTCGTTCCTCTAAGTGGAGTCCTCTTTAAACTCTTTTCAGACTCTCGAAATATGAAAAGATTGTCGAGCGCTTGTCCTTTTCAGCTCGTTAATGGATTGGAAATGACATCTACTCAGTATAAGTTTAACCCTTTTTCGGGCTGAGATAGATTATTTACGAAAAAGGAATATGTTGACCGAACATGGTCCATATGTTCTCTCTTGTATTGTTTTACGCTTTTTCGAGCTTGAGAGACAAATCTATGAAAAATAACTTGTGGAGTTTTCTTTTCATCCCTTTTCAAACTCTCTAAAAATGAAAAGGACTGAGTTGTCTTTGTCATTCAACTCGTTAAAACATCAAATAGTGACAAACTTGTCCATCATGACAAGATCGAGTTTCACCTTCGCTAAACTCATTAAAACATCACATAGTGATGGATTCACCCAAAGGGTGGAATTATACAACAAGCATATCTTACCCTCCTCAATCTTGATAAAAATAAAGAGGTATTGGTCAGCAATGACTAGGGAAAATGGAAAAAAGGGTAAACCACTTTTAGTAGCAGGTCACTCTTGAATAGGACACTTACACTTCATCACCATGACAATTTGGGTTGGGTTATCATCTTGATGGTTATCATACCATTGGTCTATCATACCATCGATCACTTTGTTTTGGGTCAATGCTAACAATTCATTTTAGTGTCACTGACATGTTCAAGATAAGTCATTCAGTCAAAATTCATCCTTTGCAATACCATAAACCTTCATTTTCATGGCCGCCATTCCTAAACCTTGTGTCATTAGTCAAATTCCGTCACCAAAATCATTACACTCGTTTCGTGTCATTGATGTGGGATGCATCAAGGCCCTCCTATGACGAGTCGCTTCTTGTTGACATCAGCACATTACCCAAGAAGTTGACTTAGAAACACCCTTCCAATACCTTGAGGCTTACATACATCAATGGTAAGTTTCTCACTTCCAACGATAGGTTGACATCACTGGCCTTCGACTAAAAGACTTTATATGGTGTTCGACATCAAAACATCTATTCACACCATGTAGAATGTACTGCAATACCTTGAGGATCATTATCATTATCGATGATTTCTCTCGCGTTTGTTAATGGCTTACATCATTTGCTAGTAATCATAAGGTGTCTTCCCATGTTCGAATTCATATCACATATTCACATGGTTAGACTCGTACTTGAGCGAACGATTGAACGAGATAGAAGACCCCGGATCTAGTTTCATCCATCCGGGCTGCAATTTTAGGAAATGTACCAAATCATCTGTATAATGGCTTTACATTGATGGTCATTCCAATCATGGGTCTATATCTGTAGACGATTGTCTATGTACTTGTAATGAAAGTTTATATGTTGAGCATGGGTATTCCTTCCCTCAACAATTCATGAGAAAAAATTAAAATATCATGATATTATATATTGTAATCGATGTAGGTCACCAACCACTTCGAAACCTCCTCATCACATTGTAAAGCATATCACTCAACATTACATTTTCGACTTCATGCTTTAGGGGCATCTATTGCAGATCCATTTGGGCACATCACTCCCATCATCCAGATCAGTGTTTTAGGGCTCATCAAACCCTAATTTCAGTTGCTACATGCCCTAAACAAGTCAAGCTTTTGAATGCCTCCTTCCCAGACAGTTTCATGGCTTGAAGACATCCTGAAATGACCTCTAGAAGGAATAGCACAGGTAGGCCCATGCAAATGTGCTCTGCAGAGCACTTAGGCCTACTTTGACCTGTGTTGGGTGAGTTTGAATGAAATTCACATAGGGTTTGGGGAATATTCTTATCTTTTGGAGCCTTCTAGAAGATTCCCACACTTATCATCTCCTATGAGCTCGAAAATGGATGAGGAATGAGTTAAGATACCTCCTATCCTCTCATCCCTTCCTCCATGGAACTAATTCTAGGTATGGAAGGCCATTCAATACCCTCATTGATGACAAAACCACCTCCATCTTCCTGTAAATTGAGCACTCATATAAGTGATCAAGGGCTAGACTTTGATGAATTATAACGAGACAATGTTAGTTTGAGAATTGAGACTATTGTAAGTGTCATTATGCTGCCGGAATATCATGCTTATGATGTGATGTTGATGGAACCAAATCTAGAGGAGTGACTTTGAATCAAGCTTCATGGTTGTAATTCTTCCTTCTATTCAATAAAGTATTTACACCTTTTTTCCATATGCTTATATTGATATGTGATGCTTATATGTGTGAATTTATCTGATTCCATTTACTTGTAATCAATAGATCGTTTTCTTTGATTTTTTCTTTGTCTTCCATTGATGTTTACAAGTACTTCTCAAGCATGTTAAGTACGAGAAGGAGTGATAGGATCGATACAAAGGAGACAAGAGGAAAGCAAAAGTACAAGTAGGTCCTCTCATTCTCTTTGTCTTATCTATTGTTTATAGAAAAAGGTGAAAGTGATTTAAATGGTTGTTCTAGATATAGCTACTTATCCAGGGAATTAGTATTTATCCATAGATACCAAATTCCTCATAACAAAGTAGTGGCTTCAACACCCCGCCTACGGGGTTACTGATGTATGGTGTATTGATATGTCTTGGAACTTTTTCTTAATTCAGAATCCTGATAACATGCCAACACATTTTCACACATGTGTTGTAACTATTTGTAAGATTAATATTGAACACTTGTAATACATGTTGCTTTAACCTGTGTTAAACAATTGAACTCATTCAGTTGTTCTAATACATATATTTATAAAAATGTGTTGTATAAGTTGTTAATGTTGTCCTGCCCATGTTGGTTACCTCCCCAGACATCAAATGAAACCTTTCACGTAAACTTGTTATAACGATTGTTGCACTCACGTGGACTGTCCCGCTGGGTGTTGTACATGCTATCTTCCCTTGTGTGTTGCGACTGCCGCATCCATGTGAACTGCTCCTCAGAAATTTGTGCACATCTTGTTGCATTGTGTGTCTCTGATAGAGTTGGGACTTCCACCCTCTCTCTCCGCGGTGAAATAACCTTGAAACAAGTAACACTAGCACTCACTATAAGCATGCGAACCTCGTTGTTCTTAGACAAAGCAGACCACTCTCATGTGCTAACAAGAAAAAGCTAATGCAAACATTTAAGATAATGGAAACTGGGCCATCATACCGAATGGGACTCCTACACCAAACGGTGTGAGGTCTAGTTTGGACTTCATACTGAGGAGATCCCGTGATGTTGGTCGGTCTAGCACCATTAACACCTCTCCATGATATTCCTTATCTTTTCTAGATCCACTGCTATGCCTTCCTTGGAAACCCCATGTCCTAAGTAATGTACCTTCGTCTGTGAGAAGCTTCATTTACTCATCTTAGCATACAACTAATGCTCTCTCAGCAATCGCAATACTATTGCTAAATTTTTGACATGCTCTTCCTCATTCTTAAAATATAACAATATATCATTAATGAATACAATAAAAAACTTTTCCATATAAGGACATAATACACTATTCATCAAGCACATAAAAGTAGCTAGAGCATTAGTCAAACCAAATGGAATTACAACAAACTCATAATTCTGATACCTATTCTGGAAACAAGTATTGTATATGTCCTCTTCTTTAATGCGTACCTAATGATATTTGGATGTCAAGTCAATCTTCAAGAAATTGTTTCTCCCTTCAACTGATTGAACAAGTCATCAATCCTCGACAATGGATACATGTTCTTGATGGCTACTTTGTTCAACTTTCTTTGATCAACTCATAACCTAAGAGTACCATCCTCATTCTTCACAATCAACGCTGGTGCACCCCAAGGTGACACGCTTAGCCTAATTTATCCCTTGTCAAGCATTTCCTTCAATTGAAACTTCAACTCCACCAACTCTGGTGTGCTCATCCTATAAGGTGTCTTTGGTGTTGGTGTTTCCCCTGGTACCAACTTAATAGAAAAGTCCACTTCCATGTGAGGTGACAACTCTAAAATATCTATCAAAAACACATCCTAAAACTACTGTAAAATCAGATACTTACTCAAGACATCTGCATCGTGAACTTCCTTACCTTTGTCATTGGAAATATGCACTGCGAATAACACACACCCTTTCTTGTGACTGTGCTTTGCCTGCATACTTTTCAACATTCTAACTCATGTTATCTTCTTCTTACCCTGCAAGACTCTTTTTTCCCCCTTGTCATCTAGGCACTCAATATCATTTTCATAACAATCCACCTTGGTTCTATGAAGATACAACCAGTCCATACCCAACAACATACTGTTTGATCCCAATGGAGGTACATTCAAATGTGCTGAAGTAGAAATATCATTCAACTCAAATGCACAAGCTCTTACCCAATGCTGAACTCTCTTCTTTGTACCTGTATCCAACTGCACTAACCAATATTCTACATGCACTTATTTATTCAAACCACACTTATCCACCAGGTCAAGATTAACATAACTATAATTAGATCTAGGGTCAATCAAAATAGAAGCAACTTAATCATAAACCTTAATTTCCATCTCGATAATAGACGTCTGGTGATTTTCCTTCCTGGTTGTATAGATCCATGAATACTTTGTATAACATCCCCCATCGTATGTGCCTCTTGCACTTTGTAGATCTGCGGTCTACCACCCTAATGTTGTGGAAAATATCTCCTATGATTCTCTCCACCACAAGTCCAACATTGTAATGGTTTCCTATCATCACCCTTGTTCTACTCCTCAAACTGAAATCCCTTCCCTTTATCATATGCATTGAACTTCTTAGGCAATGTTGCATTCTCTTTGTTACCTGTGCCCTAATTTCTTGTTCAATTCTTATCCCATTTCCCTTTATTCTTATCATTTCTTTTATATTCCTACTTAGTCTCAGATCTGCACTTTGATTACTCAAAACAATTCTTTTGCTTCCGGATGGCCTCCCCCAATGATCTAGGCTCAACTCAACCTTGTCCTTCAATGCTACCAGAAACCCACTGATGAATATCTAAATATTGGCCTTCTCCTCCCTGAGGTAAGGTACATATCTCAATAACTCCAAAAAAATTGTTAGTGTAATCCTCATCAATCATAGATCCCATATTTAGCTCATAAAATTATTTTTCCCTGTCATCATAGTGTCTCTCCAATAAATACTTCTTCCTTAAAAGTCTTTCAAACTCACTCCAAGCCAAATCCTCTTCCCAGATGCCTCTGACATTCTTTACATCTTCCCACTAGATGTCTTCTTTACCTTTAAGACTGAATGTAGCTATTTTGGCCTTCATGTTTGTTGAGTAATCATGTAATCTAAATAACTTATTCATCCCAAGCAACCATGCTTCAACATCCTATGAATTCTTCATTTCTCCATCAAATGTAGGTGGCTTTTATTTCTTGAACTCATATGGAAAATATCCCCTGTCACTCCTCCTGTAAGGATGATGGCGATGATGACCATGACACCTGTCTGAAATAGAACTAGAGTAAATCCCATGTCCATTTCCTCGTCTATCAGGTGTATCCAAGAATCTTCCATCTCTAACCATTTAATCTCTATCTGACCTGTGCCTGCCATTAGTCCTATCCTCTTTTACATTACTGATTCTAAGAGGTCCCTGTATATGCAAGTCTGAAAAGCTCTATAGAATCACCACATTCACTTTTGCTTGTTTCTCTTATGCCCTAGCAAGTCTCTCTCGTGATTGAATGATTAGGTCGTTATCTTCTTTGCCAATCCTTATTTCTCCCTTCAAAATTCTCAGATTGTTTGTTCTGTCAAGAGAGTATCCCTCACCATGTTGCTCATCTGATCTATAGGGAGAATCTCATGAGTTGTGATCTACCATCTTGCTATCATGTTTGATATTCTCTTCCTGCCAGGTATATCATGTCAGCTAAACCAAATTATAAAAAAGCCAATGTACCTCAGTGTAGTTCAGGGGAGGATATCTAGTCTACAAGATCAACCAGATTAGCACAATATATGTATAGTCATAATTATCATAGTATATAGACAAAATCTCAATCAACTCCCATTTACCATGCATGCTGCCACAAATACAACATCAACCAAACATAATGCATGCATAACAACATGTGTACGACACACATGCATACATAATACAAACAGACTCCAACATTCATTCTTGATGAATGCATTCTGACAATAGCACCATCAATTTCTGCATGACATCACAACGACAAACATGACCACCGCCATGCATACACAACAAGCACATAGGCCACAAGCACAAGGACATTTATGCAACCGACATGTACATATGACAACACATTCATCCAAGGGGAACGAAAACCAGACATCACCCAAGGAGAACAGAACCATGCTCTGATACCACTTTGTAACACCCTCCTCCCACATTTACCCAAGCTAATCAATCCATTAGGGTGAACATGTGAGGGAGAGTTACTATGATATGATTCAACTCCCCAAGTATAGTTAAGTAAGTGGAACCTACATGACAAGACCAATCTAACCTTCCACATACACTACATAACCTTTAGGAGCCAACCAACCTTTCCAGGTGACCAACCCCTAAGGTAACTTGATTTTTCACTGCCCTAGAGCCTCAATCACTCCCATGAAAAGGCATGCATGAAGCTAAGATCCTTGAATCACTCCCATAGGAAGGCATCCATGTGACTGCGACCTTTTTCAGGGAGTTATGTGCCAATGGCCCCGGATTCTGTGCCACTTTTTCAGGGCCAGGACTCAAGCCACTACCCAAAACTTCATGAAACTTTTAGAAATGATAAATAACATAGGAACAACGGTACTAATGAAAACACTTGAACAAGGACTTGACCTGAGCCATACTAGCCATGATAGGCATTTCATCAAACATATCACAAACATGTAATCTACAGGTCATAACAGTAGACTTGAGCATAAGAGTCTCATACTTATTTTAGAATCATCAAAGATGACTAATATATCCTCACAATAGCTGCATTGTTATCTATTAGGTCATTCATTCACAAGCATTTCATATACTAACCAAAACATGATGAGATCCATATATCGTAATTGTCATAAAACATACTTATAACTAGAAAATAACCAGATATATATCAATGACGAAACAACCATTAAAGCCACATAATATCAAGCACATTTACTCATGAAAATACCAAGGAAAATGAGCTTGTATTGACATATGCAAATCCAACCAAGTTGGGGACTTCCACGTACTGATGATAGATTGGGTTGAACCAAATCTCTCTTTTAGCCAATCACACCCATGCCATTCTCTTCTCTCTTTCTCCTTTCACCTCTTAGGACTTGACATACATGGATACCTAATGAATTTTTATGGTCCTTGGACTCAAGAAAAAAATCGAAGATGTTGAAGTTACTCTACTCTCACAGGAGCTTGATACATGAGAACAAGTGGATCATAGGAAGAGACTTTAATATAATCACCTCTCTTGAAGAAAAGAAGGGAGGCAGGCGAAATTTGGATCCTGGGTCAGAAGAATTCACCACTTTCATTGAAGATCTCAACCTAGTTGAAATGAAAACAACCAACGACCTCTATAATTGGAACAATAGAAGAGGAGGCACAACTCAAATAACCTCTCATTTAGATCACTTCCTATTTTCTTGGCCACTTATCTCAATGGGCCAAGAACTCTCTGCAGAAATGCTCCCTTCAACGGGATCAGATCACTGCCCTATTGCTTTCTCCTGGAGAACTTTTGGTAAGCCTCTTAAATTCTCTTTCATATTCGAGCAATTTTGGCTTTCTAAAGCTAACCTCATATGAAAATTAGAATAATGGTGACGCAACATGGTCAATTTTATAGGCTCAAGGATGTATGTCTTCCAACAAAATCTCAAACAAATCAAGATCCTCCTTAAAAAATGGAATCAAGAGGAATTTGGAAATATATTCCAAGCTAAGAAATCCTTGGAGACAAACATGGCTAGACTCTAGTAATAATTCATCCTTCAAGACAGAACAAATGTAATAGATGACAAGAAGGTTGAATTAACTAGAAAACTTGAAGCTCTCTACATGCAAGAAGAACTTTTCTAGAAGTGAAACTCCAGGGTCAGTTGGATAAGGAAGGAGAAAGGAACACCTCCTTCTTCCACAAGTCAACAATCCAACATAGATATAGCAATTGTATCACCTTCCTTCACAGTGAGACACATGAGTTTCTTGAGAAGAAAGATGACATTGAGTTTGAGCTAGTCAACCACTTCTCCAATCTGTTGTAGGAACCATAGTCAGGTAGAAAATAAGTCATCAATCAAATAGTTGCTAATATTCCAAGCTTAGTCATCCGATCAAATTAGACCCTCATCTGAGCCGTTGAAGAGGAAAAAAATTATGATGCCTTGCAGCAAATGGCTTATGGTAAAGCACCAAGTCCTGATGGCTTCACCATAATATTTTTCAAGAAATGTTGGCATTTTCTTTAGAAGGAGGTGTCAGAAATCATCGAGAACTCCATATTACACTATTACATTGTCCCAACCTTCAAATCCACCTTTTTAGCTCTCATCCCCAAAGAAGACAATACAACCACTCCAAGTAAATACCGACCGACAGCTTTATGGAACACTATTTACATAATGATCTCTAAAGTTATAGACAACCAACTTAAACCCATTCTTATGTTCCTCATCTTTCCTAAGAAATTTAATTATGTTGAAGGGCACCAGATTCTTGACAGAATCATCCTTGCTCATGAAACCATTAACTCTCTCAAGACCCTAAATATCCCTGACATTATCTTAAAATTGGATATTTCCAAATCTTTCAATAAACTCCATTGGACCTACATTGAGTGCATTCTTCTAGCTTTTGGTTTCAACTCTCATTGGACCCAATGGGTCATAGCCCTTGTATCCTCGAATTTTTTCTCCATTCTTGTCAATGTTTGTCCCTCTGACACCTTCAAACCTTCTCGTGGCATCATGCAAGGATAGCCTCTCTCTCCCTTCCTCTTCATCCTCATGGTCAAATGCTTGGGTCAGATAATAAACAAAGCACTTCACTCTAGCTCCTTAAAAGGTCTTTCCCTTATAGACACCCCCCCATCCTACCAACAATTTGTGGATGACAGCCTCCTTATCAATCATCCATTTTCCAAAGAATCCATAGAAATTAGAAACATCCTATACCCCTTCTCTTCAGCATCAGACACACCCATAAAATTCGAAAAATCTCAAATTATTTTCTTCAATACCACCCCTATGGCCCAAAGAAACATTAAGCATATTCTAGGATTTTCCTCAGCCTCTCTACCTTCTAAATACCTGGGATTCCCTCTCACAGAATCTACCATCAAGAACTTTTCTTGGAGATACCTCCTTGATAATTTCTCTCGGAATCTTAGTTGTTGGACCTTTCGACCTCTTAACCTTTGTCTAATCTTGATTAAATCCATTATGAAATACATGCCAACTTACCTCTTCTCCAATCTCACGACACTAAAATTGGTTCTGAAAGCCATAAGATCTCTTCAAAGATATTTTATATGTGGAGGAGATGAAAGGAAGCAGAAATGTCCCCTGGTCAATTGGAACATTATTTGTTTGCAAAAATAAAAAGGCTGACTTGGGCTCAAAGATCTAGAAGCTGCCAATAATCTCACGGGGGAAAAAATATAGTGGAAATGGATTAAACACACATAAAAACCATGGGCCAATATTTGGCATACAAAATACGCCAAGCTCACTTACAATAAATACCTCATCTGAATGATGACCCTCACAAGAGTCTCCCTTATATGGAACCTCACTAGTCTGAATTGAGATATAATTCAAAAGCACAATTTCTGGGATGTCTGTGACATACAAACAATGTGTTTCTGGATAGACTCCTAGAAATAGATCCCAAGGCTAGGTAATGTCCTTAATTCTCCCTCAACCAGCTTAACTCTCTCAATGCTCGATGTACCTTGTTCATCATTATTGGGAGGAGTCTATTGATTCTAAATTCCATAGGTGGCATCAATCCATCCTATGTGATGTATAGGAAACAACTCAAAACAAAAATGAACTTGAAGAAGCTCTCCAACAATGAACTATTAGGAAAAAATAAGGGAAATACATCATCTGATGGATTTTTCAAATAAAAGGTTACTTCACAACTAAATAAGCCTACTTTCTCCATATCTAGGACCAACTTACAGAACTAAAGCCCTTCTGGAAAGAGCTCTAGTCAATAAATCTATGGCCCAAAATTTCAACATTCATATGGATCCTGGAAAGATGTCATACCCTCACATGGGATAATCTCCTCAAGAGGGAATTACAAGGCCCATTAAGATGTTATATGTGCAAGTCCCAACAAGAAAACATTAATAATATTTTTCTCACTTGTCCTCTTGCGAATAGTTTATGGAGCAAATTGGCCTTTGGATTCCAGCGCCCATCATCATACCAGGACAACATCACCCTCTCCATAACCAATTGGGCCAATCATCCCCTTCAAACTGCCTTCCTAAACAAGATCTGGACTCTAGCCCCATATTTCCTAGCTTGGGAAATTTGGAAAGAATGGAACCAAAGAATTTTTAGAACAAACACAATACGTAGCTCTACCATACACAGCTAGAGGAAACAATGTCTTTATCCATATAGGATGATAATGAATTCAAAAGAACACCATAATAACAAGAAATGTTGGCCTAATGGAGCTTCAAAATAAACCAAAGGAATTTAGAGCCCACACAATCTCGGCTTCCCGACCCTTCTCTAGAGAGTTGGCTACCCCCTCCATAGAAACATTTTAAACTTAATTTTGATGGGGCCTCCAGGGGAAATTCTGCCAAATTCACCTCCAGTTGGAGATTAGATAAAAAAATGCACCAATTAGATCTCATCATCTCTCATCAAGAATACATCATATTCACCCACGCGTAAATATAACTCCTTGGCCAACTATCTAGCTAAAAATGGAGTGGAAGATCGCACTCTCCCCCAGGATGGTGTCCGCTTTCCCCCCTCTTCCCAAATTGGACTTCCAAATTCCTAAGCCTCGCAAGCCAATACCTAAACCTCTATATTATTGCCTCCACTTCCAACTCCCACGATGGCTCCTCCTAATGTCCAACACTCATCAGCTCAATGCAGGCCTCCATCTTGTGCTTTGGTTGTCTCACCATTGTGGAGCCTCTAGAGGATGAGGAAATGCAAGGGAAATACATTTGGGAGCCTAGAAATGTCAAGATTATCAAAGGAAAGTTCATTGTCTAATGTTTACGCACTCATGATCTTAAAGTCAATGAATAATTACAAAGGAATGTTTTGCTTTTTGATTCACAACTCCACTAATCACCTTCCTGGACTCAGTCCCTATAGGTTTCTTTGGAAAGAAATAGTGCTTACAATTTATGGTATAACGAACCTACTTGGAATTTATAAGACATGCCAAATCAGCTATATAATTCATGTAAATTTTCAATGCTAATATAAAGATTCTAACTTGCCATCAAACAAGAAAAAGCGAAGATGGTATAAGTACTTTTTTATTTGAAAGATGGTATTTAGGTTAAATCTTAAATTATAAAAGACACAAGGCCAAATCAACAATTTATGAATAAATCATATATAACTCATTTAATGATCAATGTATTAAAAGAAAAAAAATGTCACAAGGTGGAATTTGAAACTAGAAAGTAGGGAAAATTTTAGGGGTTGATATTTGTAAATGGGTTAATTTTCCATGCTTTTAACAAAATAAAGATTCACCAATTTCCAATTTTTATAAGAAAATATGTGCCCAAAGTTTATAGGATAAAATTAGTTTACCTTATAAAATGCCAAAATTTTATAGAGGCTATATAAAATAATTTGAATATTTGAATATTTTTAGAAAAATATGGCCAAACATTTTACTGATTGCATATTAGGGACTAGTAATATTCACCAAGGTTTCGAAACTTTAGATAACTTTCAATCCTTAAAATTTTCCTTGCTAAATAGAGAGCATAACATTTTCCTCACAACCACTTATATATACTCAATTGTCATATATACATATTGTTATCACTTTTTAGTTTGAGTTTGATTTTTTTTTGTAAACGCTAACAATTCTAGTGTCTGCAAAACGTTTTTGTAATAAATAGGAGAATTTCAATAATGGGGTTGTCAATGTTTATTAGTTTCAAAAAAATGATTAACATGAATACGCTGACAATGGGAGTGTCAGCGATATCAAGTACTAGCGGATAGCGGGAATATTAGTTCCAAAAATAAAATAAAATTTCAATTTTTTACAACACGCTGACACATTCCATGTCAGCGATACGGTAATTATTGCTTAGTCACGCCACGATTTACCTAGAGGTGAAAGGTATGTATTGAAAATGAAAACTTCCATCGCCGAAGAAATATGGTGTGAGTTTGTAATTATCAAAGGGTAAGAATAATCATTTCAACTGTCAATCAGTTAGTTTGTTTAAAGAATTATCATTGTTTTTATTGCATGTTATTTTCACCTTTATCATTTGTAAAGTTATGTTATTTTGAGTGATGGAGGGTTTTTGTTTCAAATTTATTGGCAGAGATACAACATTCGGTCCCAATTTCCTATTTGTGTAATCTCCAAATCATAGAAAAATGAGAAGTAAAAACTGAAGAAAACCTAGTCTACTGCTGAAAACCCTCCCATTGAAAATCTACCTCATTCCGTGAATCCCCCTCATACTGAAGGGCCACCCACTAATATTTCCCAACCAGAAACGCATCCATTAGAATAGACCGAGGGAAAAGTAATTGAAACTAAACCACAGGATGAATAAAAACCCTATATGTTTCAAATGTTCAAGGGAGGGAAGAAACCTCATGCCAGGATTTTAAACAAATTAAGGCTGAAAATAAAATTAAAACAAAATCCTAAACTCGACAAGTGATAGATGTGGAAAATGTCCCATTTAAGGACCTGATAATAAACAAAGGGAAAAGTGAAAGTTCTAAAAGGTCAAGGGTCAAAGAAACTAAGAAGATAATATCTATGGCAACCATACAGAGTAAGAGGAAGAGAATGGACAAGGTGGATGTTCTTTTGGAGGCAGCGAACACCCTCGATTAGGAAGATGATGCCCATTTTTTGAGTTTTGATCAAGTCACTACTACAGTGAGTTTTGGTGATCTACCATTGATCACACACCTGTCAGCACTGAGATATAGAGCAGCACAAAGTAGATCTGTCATTTCCCTTATCAGCATATTTTTTATAGAAAGTGTTGGCATTTCAATTTTTAGCACATTCTGAAAAAGAAATAGTTTGGAAAAGGCGTTGACATTTGGCTTATCAATGAAACCATTGATTCAGGCAGCTACAGGACTGGTGTTAATTTTAGATAACAATGGTATGTTCTATGCTTAAGACCAATTTAATTCAATTTTTCTTAATCACATTAACATCAATAGTAAATGCAGATAGAACATAAACAATAACCAGAAGACAAGCTAAGACAAGAGGACATAGTATTTGGCGGATGCCGGGAAAAAAACCCAATGTGGGGAAAACCCTTTAATTAAATATTCTTATTATTCTTCAAAATTTCAGTAGAGAGAGAGTACAATATAAAAAATTTACTTGCCCAAACATAGTCAAATCTTTCCAGTCAAACTGCAGTCAATAGGATTCCCTAACCAAAAAGTCAACATTGGTCAAATCAATAGAATTACTCCTCCAAATCAGCTCAGTCAAAACCAGTCAATTCGGCCTCCAAAATAGTCCATATCAGCCCAAAATGGTCCTGAAGAAATCGGTCAAACTTGGTCAACGCACAATCAGCTCTGCGGTCAAAGGGCTTGTGGTCAATGCTAGTCAACTTGCCCAGAAATCCTCAAAATCTGTGCCAGAGAATGCAGCCTACCCAAACAAAAATTATCCCAAGAAAAAAACAATCAAACAAGGTCAAATGCTACCTGATCAACGCTGGTCAAACTTGATGCAACTTGGTCAACACAGGAAAACAGAAAACAGAGTCAACCCTTCACACGTGTGGAGGAGAAGAAACTGCCCTAGAATTTGTACAACCCAATCAAATGAGGAGAGAAAGAGACATGTGTGAGGTGATGAATGTCTAAATGTGGTAGATTCTCCTATTTATATGCAACGTTGAGGGTGAAGAGACATGACTTTTGGGCTTCTTGAGCCTATGTTAGGTTGTTAGCCAACCTTGACAATTTGTCCATAGAAGAAATAAACTCATAATTCCATTTATACATGTCAGAATGAGATGATCTTTAGATCAATCCTACACCTCTCGGAAAGAGGAATCCAACAAAAATAGTAGCTCCATCATATGAGCTTTTAAAGGTGGAGTTTAGCCCTAGTTTCCAATTTTAACACTGCCTCTTAACTAGGGAGAAATCCACCTACCAAACCATCTGATAATCTGTACCATCCCTGACATCCCTACTCTACTGAAATAAGAAGAAATAATTAAGAATAAATGATAGATATTGTATCATACCACTCTCCACTGACCCGAAGTCAGTCTCCATTGGTCCCAGATCAATATCAAACATCCTAGCATAGGGAGTATTGTAGTACACGATGCATCCATCGGTAGTACTATGGTCCCTATCCTCATTTCCCTACTCATTAGCCAGATGAAAGGTACTTTCCATGAGTCCTAGATTGCATGGGTAGGATGTATTAGCAGGAAAAGGTGAACCACTCATCCTGCTCATATGTCATAGTAGAAGGTGAACCACTCATCATATGCATATATCAACCATCATGGGGTATCACAGGGGAAGGTGAACCACTCACCCTGTACATAACACACCACTAGGGGAAGGTGAACCACTCACCCTGTACACAACGCACCACTAGGGGAAGGTGAACGACTCACCCTATGGTCGCTCATAGCTCCAAGAAGTAATCCCAAGACCCTCGAAGTCCCAGAGCTCAATATCCAACTCAAATGGGATCCTCATAAGAGGGTCTCTCCATGACTGATCTAAATGTTGGGAAAACTTGTTAATGCTATGCAAGCTCCCTCATCAATATTAAAAAAATGTGTTTAGGATTATCTCAAATTAACCAAAATGTGAAGGACTATGTGTTAAGTATTGAGTGTCTTTTATGAGAAATTTTTGAGGTTAATTAGTTGTTTAAAACACATATACAACAAGTAAATTGTAGAGAAATAAAACAAAACAAAATCATAACACAAATCTGATAAAGGAGTTCACCCCTCCTGGGCTACATCTTCTTGGACCTGCTTCAATGGCTAGGCCCTCTTTAGATTAACTATCAATTCTATCATTCCATGCACCTTCAATGATCCAATGACTTTGCAACCTTCTCCATTGGATTCATAAGATCCAAAAACCCCAAAGATGACTTTCCAAGCTCTGCAATTGGACTTCAGCCGATCTAGGCTTGACCTCCTCTCCTGGTGGCCCTAGGCTTCCTTAAACTTCAACGTAGAAAAGCATTTACATAAGTTCCTTTCTTCCTCTACAACATATTCCATTGTTTTCAGAGCATCCAAATCATCTAGGAATGACTCTTTCTGAGCCAAAATTGGTCGAAAATTGAAGAAGTTATGGTCTCTTCAGTTTTTTCTAGTGGAGAAACTCTAGTTAACCCCGCCAAATTTGGAGTTGTGCCAGATTTAGCGGATCCACCAAAACTACTGCCAACCTAATCGCACTTAATTAGTGGATAAGTATGAATTAATTATCATATCTCTACTTAGCGTGTTTAATGGCGCGGTTAACATAAGCACCGACTTGTGGTTTTCAGTGTGTGGTCACATGTTAAGGGGGTTGGCCGTCTCCTCCAAACTTTGGCACATTAACATTTAAATAAACATTGCACCCACCATATGTTAAGTGACAATGGCATGGCATAGTGGTAATTCTTTGGGTTTGTGTGGGTGAGGTCATGAGCTTGATTCCTTGACCTGCCAAAACAATCTTACCCAACCTTTGAGAGGGCATGTGGCAACCTCTGGGCTTGCCACGTGTCAGCCTCTCATTGTTCCACCTAAAATGCTCTAAACCGATCCAATGCCGACACTTATCACGATCCAATTGAGCCACCTGTGGGAATATTCCAAGAATATTCCCCAGAATATTCTTTTTGTTGACTGAGCTGTATGGATGCCTAGTCCGCATCCCAATCAGCATGTACCCAAAATTTGCATGTTTGACCAAACGATCCGAATGCTCTATATTTCTCATACGAGCTCTGTTTTGAGTGAATCGAGTTGTTTTGGTATTGTATCCCCGAGACAAACGCGGTCGTTTAGGTTTTGAGCGATTCTTAGCACTTTGATTTTTGAGAAAATTATTGCCCCTAATCCAGATTCTGATCAATGACTCCATGTCATTCATGGAAGGTTAAGAATTTTACCTTCCTCAAGGGCTTCATAAGAATATATGTGACCTGATCATCAGTCCCAATGTGACAGAGCCTTATTGTTTCCATGTTGTACCATATCCCATATAAAGTGGTACATGATATCAATATGCTTGGAGCGATCATGAAACACGAGATTCTCAGAAAGATGAATCCCACTTTGGTTATCTCAGTAGATCATGGTCGTATCTAGGACATTCCCAAACAACTCACTAAAGAGCTTCCTCAAACAAACAACTTCATAGGAGGCCATACTAGCAGCAATATATTCGACCTTGGTGGTGCTCAAAGGAACCAATTTCTGCTTCTTGCTTATCCATGATCAAAGCAGAACCTATTGAGAAGAATCATCCTGATGTGCTCTTATGATCCACCATACTTCCAACCCTGTTAGCATGAGAATAACAATGGAGCCTTAAATTCCTAGCAGTTTATCTCAGTCCATAAGTGATTGTGTCCCGAAGATATCTCAAGAGATTCTTGGCAACAATCCAATGTATGTAATGAGGCTCAACCATGAATTGACTCAATGTATTCACTGAAAAGAATATGTATGGATGATATTTCACCAAGAACATCAGGGCCCCCACAATTTGTCGATACTCAGAAGGATTTCTCAAATTAGGCCCAACAACACTTCCACATAACTTCTTGAGGTTAAGTTCCATCGGAGTAGTCACGGACTTACAACCCACCATCCCAAATATTTCAAGTAGCTTCACAATGTATTTTCCTTGGGAAAGGAAAATCTCACCTACCTTTTTCTAGACCTCCAAGCCTAGGAAGTAGTGCATCAATCCTAGGTCCTTCATCTCGAATTTGTAATCCAACTCCCTCTTGCATTGATAAATAAGAGGGTCTGCACCTATCAGAAAGAGATCTTCCACATAAAGTACCAAGATGAGAGGTCTATAATTTTCAACCTTGAAGTAAAGGTTCAGATCAACTTCACTTCTTGTAAAACCAAACTTCATCAAATAATTGTTGATCCTCTCACACCAAGCCCAGGGAGCTTGCTTCAATCCATAGAGGGATTTCTTCAACCTGCATACATGTGTCTTTCGATCTAGAACTTCGAACACCTCGGGTTGTTCTACATGGACTTCCTCCTTAAGTAAACCATGCAAGAAGGCAATCTTGACATCCATTTGATGTAAATTCCATCCTTGAGAGGCAACGAGGGCAATGATCGAACTGATGGTGGTATATTAGGAAATTGGTGCAAATATCTCATCATATTCCACACCTTCTTTTTGAGAGAAGCCTTAAGCAATAATCCTAGCCTTGAAATTTTTAGCACTTTCATCATCTCCATGCTTGATGTTGTAGAGCCATTTAGAGGTGACAATAGATTTTCCCTTAGGTCTAGGGATCACATACCATACATCATTCTTCATAATTTTCTCATACTATTCATTCATAGCATCCTTCCAAACTTTTTGCTTCACATATTCTTCAAATGTGCAAGGCTCAGCTTGTATAATGGTGCTCATGGCAGCTAAGTACCCTTGGTACCTATATGGCTTCTTACTTTCGCGAAATGTCCCCCTTGGTGCAATATGTCTCTTTGCATCTTTGAGGGTGTCCCTAAGCCATGAGGGTCTCCTTTTTGAGGTGGAGGGCTCATGGGGAGGTGGATCAATGGTATCCATCGGTTCTTCAACAACGGGCATCAGCTCATCCTGCAGTTCTCCTTGCTTTCCTATATCTGCTTCTTTGTCCTTCCTTGGAATAAGAAGGTTCCTAATCTTCCCAAGAGTAAAATCTTCATCGAAGGTGACATCATGACTTATCTCTACTTCTCTTTCACCAGGCACATAGATTCTATATGCCTTTGAAGTTTCCCTGTAGCCCACAAATTTTCCTTTCTTCCTAAATGCATCTAATTTTCTTCTATTTTCTTTCGACACATGAAAATACATGGGGCTACCAAAAATTTTAAAGTGAGAAACATTAGGTTTCTTACTGGTGAAAACTTCTTCAGCATTTTTGGAGTCCAATGTTTGATGAGGGCATCAATTTTTAACATACACGACAGTGTTGGAAGCTTCTCCCCATAGGAATTTCAGAAGGCTTTGATCATGAAGCATGGCACAAGTGACTTCTATGGTGGAATGGTTCTTTCTTTCAACAACACCATTTTACTCAGGAGTATATGAAATAGTAGTCTCCCTCTTAATGTTAGCTTCTCTAAAACAATCATTGAACTAATTTGATTCATATTTAGTTCCGTTATCGGTCCTCAATATTTTTATCTTCTTCCTTGTTTGCTTTTCAACAAAGGCTTTGAAAGAGCAGAACTATGTGAACACTTCGTCCTTCTTCTTCAAGAAATAAATCCAAGCTTTGTGAGAGAATTCATCCACAAAGATAGCATAATATAAATATCCTCCCAAATATGTCACGGGCAACATACCAAATAGATCAGAATGAACCAATTGCAAAATATCAGTAGTCTTGCTATCACTTGAGGGGAATGGTCCCCTTGTATGTTTTCCTTCGTCACATCCTTAACAAACACCATCATGCTCTACTCTAAATTCAGGCATACTTGTCACCATATTCCTTGCATCTGGGAGGGATTTATAATGAAGATGAGCAAACTTTCGGTGCCATAATTTGGATTGAAGAGATATGTCACAAGACATAGCTCCAAATGGACTTCCTCCAACTTGATATAGGTTTTCAACCTTGAATCCAAGAGTAAATGCTTCTTTGAAATTTCTTTTCCAAAATGTATCTTTCCATCAATGAATGCCACCTTCAATCCTTTGTCCTCCATTGCAAAGATGGATACCAAGTTCTTCTTTAGATCAAGTACATATAGTGCTTATTGTAGATGAATGGTGTTATCTTGATTCAATTGAAGAGTAACATTCCCAACTCCTTTCACGGGATAGGTGGCATTGTCTCCAAGAATGATTTCCAAATTTGTGTCCTTTTTTATCAAATTTGAAAGAGCTTCCTTATACCCAATGAAGTGCCTTAAGGCACCACTATCAATCAACCAATTTCCCAAGGTATTCAGGGGAGAGGCAGTAGAGAGGGAAGATATAAGATAAAATTATTTGTTCTTGTTATCTACAATATTAGATTCATCATACCTAGAGATTCTCGATGTTTTGGGAGGTCAACCATTTCCAAGTTGAGTAGCAGAAGCATTCCTTTTTCCTTTGTTGTTGAACCTGCCATTCCTTTGATTGTTGCTGCCCCTGAAATTATTGCGGTTATTATTGCCATCATCCCCAGGTGTATCCCTTCTATTAGGACATTCCCTAGAATAGTGGTCAAACCTATCATAAATGAAGCATCTACCCTTTCTTCCATCTTTGAATCCCGGTCTTACTTGACATTGCTTCTTTGAACCTGCATTGTTCTTCTTTTAGCATGAGAGGAGAATGCAGTAGGATCATTCCTATTTGAAGCCATTTCTCTCTCCATCATCCTTGTCTCTTCTTGAGTACACCTAGTCAACAATTCATCAAAACCTAGAATCCAGTCATTGTTGAGGATAGTAGTATTGAACACATCCCATTCACGAGGGAGACCACCAAGGGAAATGAGAGTGAGCTCCCTGTCAGCAATAACTTCTCCAATTGATAGAAGATAATTTTTTATTTTGGTAATCCTCATGAAGTAGGATTGGATATCTTCTCCTCTTCCCTTCTTTATGTACTTCACCTTATTCTTGAGAAAGAGGACTTCGTTTGCATTGCTAGCTTTAAACATGCTAACCAACTTGTCATACATCTCCTTAGATGTGCCCACATTGGAGATGTAAGAAACTAAATGTTTATGAATAGAATCCTTTATGATGTTCTTAGCTTTGACTTCACCTTTCTTGTACTTTGTCTTAGTGGTAGTCAATGCATTTGAAGGAGGTTCAGTAATATTTCCCTGCACTTATTCCATAGCATCTTTCTCTTCCAAATTCAAGTCAAGAGACATCTTCCATGCATGATAATCATGTTTATCATTGAGCTTGTCATCATATTTGAAGTGAGATTCAAAGGCCATTGAATCTTGTCCTTGTCCAACAAATCTCAATGATTTCTCTTCTCACTCTTGCTTGGGCTTTGCCTTCACCTCATCTCTGATACCATGTTAATTTTAGATAACAATGGTATGTTCTATGCTTAAGAGCAATTTACTTCAGTTTTTCTTAATCACATTAACATCAATAGTAAATGCAGATAAAACATAAACAATAACCAGAAGACAAGCCAAGACAAGAGGACACATTATTTGGCGGATGCTAGGGAAAAACCCCAATGTGGGGAAAACCATTTGATCAAATCTTCTTATTATTCTTCAAAAGTTCAATAAAGAGAGAGTACAATATACAAAATTTACTTGCCCAAACACAGTAAAATCTTTCCAGTCGAACTACAGTCAACACGATTCCCTAACTAGAAAGTCAAGGCTGGTCAACTCAACAAAATTACTCCTCCAAATCATCTTGGTCAAACTCAGTCAATTTGGCCTCCAAAAATAGTCCAAATCAGTACAAAATGGTCCTCAAGAAATCGGTCAAACTTGGTCAACACACAGTCAACTCTGTGGTCAAAGGGCATGTGGTCAACGTTGGTAAACCTGCCCAAGAAATCCTTGAAATATGTACCAAAGAATGTGTCCTGCCCAAACATAAATTCTCCCAAGAAAAATGAAGTCAAACAAGGTCAAATGTTGCCTAGTCAACGTTGGTCAAACTTGTTGCAACTTGGTCAACGCAAGAAAACAGAAAACATAGTCAACCCTTCACACGTGTGGAGGAGAAGAAGGTTGCCATGAAATTCGTACAACCCAATCAGATGAGGAGAGAGAGAGATATGTGTGAAATGATGAATGTATAAATGAGGTAGATGCTCCTTCTATTTATATGCAACGTTAAGGGTGAAGAGACATTGCTTTTGGGCTTCTTGAGCCTACATTAGATTGTTGGCCGACCTTGAAAATTTGTCCATAGAAGAAATAAATTCATAATTCTATTTATACATGTCAAAATGAGATGACCTTTAGATCAATCCTACACCTCTCGGAAAGAGGAATCCAACAAAAATATCATCTCCATCACATGAGTTGTCCAATCTGGAGTTTGGCGCTAGTTGCCAATTTCAGCAAATGGCAATGACGGTATCAACGTATTGCAACAAGGATGACCAAGAAGACAACAATGAAACAGAGCCCTTTTTGGAGGATAACAAGGTTGATCTAATAAAGGAGAACACAATCATGATACACTTTCTCAACCTCATTTTCAGCATAATTTTCAGCAAGTTATTATGACTTTTTGATATGTTTAAAAGATATTTTCAAGATGCATGTACCTAGGATATTTATTCTATTTCTAGATTACCGTAACTATTTTTTGAGCTACAAACATATTTTAGTTATTGCATTATCTATATAAGCAAATACTATAGAAAAATAAAGGGTTGGATTTTATTTGAGATATATCATCCTTTGTGTATTTTGAGCATATTTTAATGAAAACAGTCTTCATAAGCATATTACAAAAATTCTCATGTTATGATTCCTTGTCTGTATTTTCTTTGTTTTATATTCCTCATGTCTGAAATACCGAGTGTTAGAAATTTGGATTCATATGCTTATGCTCTTTTTTTCTTTATTATTAGGCATTTAATAAATGTTTTTCACTTGACTATTACATTAATCTCCTTCATTTTCTTTCTAAATTCCTTAAAGTGTCAAAGGAATTATCACTACCCTGATTTTGTGTTTTATTCATTGAAAATGTGTTTTATTGAACCTAATTTAGTTAGACTCCATTCCCAATGGTAGTATTTTTCACATAGCCCAACCAAACTCAATCATTTTTTGATAAATTTCGCCACGAGACTCAATTGAAAAACCTACTACTATAGTGACCTAAAGTAGTTGAGTTTTAGGGAGAGATCCCTCTTTAGGTTTAAGGTCCAGCTTTCAACCTCAAAGAGGTTCAAGGTTACCTTAGAGGTTTTCCTGCAACCGGATTTCCTCTAAGCCATAACCCATGTATACATATGATGATGATGATGATGATTAACGTCCACTAAGACCAATGTGATCTATCAGACCTCAAGAAAAGAGAGTCTAATTGTCATTCTTCAAAATCTTGTTTCTGCTATCAAGAAGCAGGGAAATAAGAATTCCAAGATTGATATAGTTGGGCTGGCTTAATAATTTAATAATATTGGAGGTGTCACTGATGATAGGGAATTGAGAGCGGATGTGGGCAAGAGTCGGGCAGTCTAAAAGGAAGTTATTTTCATCTTCCACCTTTTTAGTATCACAAATCTGACAAATTGTATCAACCCAGGGAGTCTTGGGAGTAGACCACTACCTGGTCCCACTCTAAAGCTCATGCGAGTTAGTTCTAATCCTAGCAATGTTAATTTTCTTCTTAGTGCTAGTCAACATAGAGAGACAATTTTGGTTATCAAGGGTGGTGTTGATCACCTCCTTATAGTACCTTAGCTTTCTTTTACCCTCCAGTCCTTAGCATCCCACATCTTGTCCTTAAAATTGGAGGTAATAATATCTTTGATACTATCCTTGCTTCCCATGATGATTTCCTCCTTAATCCCTCAAAGGTTGAGCTAAGACTGAGCATCCTGATGCCACTCGTGCTTGAGGTGTAGGTGGGGGTTTTGACTAAAGTTAGAAGCAAATTTTGGGAGCCTCTTGGATTCCATATTGTGAAGCTTCTTCTTATACATCAGATATCTAAACATAGCTGCAGTTTCAATGGGGAACAAGCCAACTTCAACCAAGAGGATAGGATAGGGAGTATTTACCTTGATCTTGAGGTTATAGGTTATGGACTTCTTTTGGATCATCTCAATATTTCTCCACGACTCCTTAGATATATTTCACCCCCAATCTTCACATCCATATAAGATAACAGGGGTGACAAGAGTCTCAAAGAGGAACCTTTTTTTACTCCAAATGTAAAGATCGACTGACTTATAATTATTTTCAAGCTCATAATAAGATTTCCAACCTCAAATAATTATTTTTTTGATGCTATAATTCTAGTGAGGAAATTCAATACCCAAATATTTATAAGAAGAAACCTGCTTAAGACAATGATTATCATAGAAAAACTACTATGGGTGATCTTTTTGGATTTAATGATCATGACTATAGTTTTGTCAGTATTAATTGTCATACCCATCTTGGAGCAGTAGACATGAAGAGCCTTAAGCTACTTGTCTAGGTCATCATTAAAATATGTGGGCAGATCCACGAAGGGATCACATCCCACCTACGTATTAGAAGAGCCTAACCCTGAAGGTGTCGAAAATTGACCCAATGACCTTTATTAAAAAAGTACTTTAGCAACAAAAACTCTTATACATACATACATAAAAATATACACTTATAACCCCATACATATATATATATATAATTATTCACACTTAATAATTTTATTATTATTATTTTAATTATTCATTGTTTTGCTTTTTTCTATTTCAACCAACGAAAACAAAGTTATATTACAACACAAATAAAATGAAAATGAAAACCTAGATACAATATCATTAACCACCTCCTATAATAAATATATATATGAATGAGGGGAAAATCCAAAATGAATTTTCATAATAAATATACTTAAAACTTTAACTTTTATTCTTTATTATCATAATACACTCTTGTGCATAAGTATAAAATAAAATTGAACAAAGTTGGTTCATTCGGATTATTGAGATAATTTGTATTCATGGAAAATGAAGGTTTGGGTGAGGAAATAATAAAGAAAATATAAAAAATGTCTCTTAATCTTTTTCTTATTATTTTT
>APFE030038209.1:0-22380 GCA_000404065.3 Pinus taeda
ATCACTTAATTACAAACCTCTTTTGGAACGTGAATTGATGAATTTGCAATGCTAATTTATTTTCAATTATTATGTTGATTTAATTATCAATATATTGTTATATGTTTCTTTCATTTTAAATTAATCAATTAATTATAAATTTTATATGTTGTTATATTTTAAAAGTAAAATAATATATATTATAATTTTATTGTCAAATTAATATTAGGGATAATAATTATTGTGTATTGTGAGATGCATGATGTTATGTGAAATAATTTGGGATAAACTATAAAGACGTAGATTATCATTCATGTCATATATTATTAAAGAAAAACGAGGTCATGTTATAAGTGATGTCATGTGCCCATTAGGTATTGGGTCATTAACATATTTCTTTATATTTGAAAAAGTCCATTTTTTAGTCAAAAAAATATGAACTTAAAATTATACTCTAAAACCATCATATATAAAACAAAAAAAAACTGTTTTTTTATATAACATTATATCTAAGTTTTACATAAAATATAATTTATTTACATGATGGGATCCAACCCAAAACATGGATCGATATTATAATTCAAATATGTAAGGGGAGGGACTCCAATTATTGTGCACCCTCCCTTCCATGATGGAAAACAACATGTTCTACTCGTCTCCCATATAACACCTACCCAACTCGTCATGCGACCTATATAGTTTGGTGAGAGCATTAAATTCGGGCTTTAACATTGTGTCTATGGTTTTGATGGACTCATTTTAGGTCGTGATTTTGCCACCTTGTGCATTCTTGTTTAAGCTCGGTATGTGGGAATTGAGATCCCCCGACTACTGTTCACCTAGGCTCTAGTATTGGTTCACATGTTACATATATTCAAAATAACTAATAAATAATTACATACAACAATGTATTTAAAATATTTATAAGAGGAAAGTATATATTTATAAACATTCAAAACAAATAGCTTCTCAAAAAATTTCATCAACACGTTATTCAAGATCCATTTTTAACATATATAGAAACTGGAGATGTGATAATTATTTGGAGAAATAAATAATGTAAAGATTTTGTAAATTTGGTCACTCAATAAAAAAATTCAAAAAGATATTATTTCTTGACTTTGCAAACGAGAGTATAGATAAAAAAGTATCATCAAATTTTTTTGAACGAAATAAATTATATCAAACATTAACAAAGAAGCAAGTTATTTCAAGTAATCTTAACACAGTAAATCTTCAAGATATATTTAGTAATACCTGGAGGGACACTGAGAATTAATTAGTTGTCAAAAGTTGTGATATCTAAAATTTAATGAAATAGATTTGCAGTGTCAATCCTATTGCAAATTATTGACAAGATTTTCTCCCTTCATCACCAACTAATTGCTAATAGACAAAAGTTATATAATAAATAGAAAGAATAAAAAATGACCATATACCAATTCAGATAGATTGAATGAAAATATGAAATAGTTTTTCCAGAGTCATCCAACGTCTCCTGAATGAGAACGATTAAAGGATGAATAGAGAAGAAAAGGTAACGAAGGGACATCATTTTAGTGGCATCCCCCATACAATGAATGTTGAAAGAAAGTATATTCACTAGGGCAAGTTCTTAGAGGGCACAGTACATCTAAGGGCCCTAGATTAAGAGGAATAAATGATATGGGCATTATGCATATCAGTAGAGTCATTGAATAGAAGCGGTCTTCTAGCTGATTTTTTGCAAAAATGTAGGCTATCCATACCTCCCATCGATAGGCAGTGATGTTTCTAGTAGATTTAGAGCTAATAGCAAGAGAGGAAAGGCATCCTCGAGATGAAAGCCTTTCCTCAAGTGCAAACCTCTCCTCAACTACTACATTCCAAAGGGAAAGTTTGCACCTAAAAGGATTTGATCCCTCTCAACGCATGATAGATTCGTAGTTAGATGGATCTAGGCTCGTATAAGTGAAATAATATATAAAATTGCATAAATTGTTGCTTGATATAATAATTTTAATAAACAAAGATAGATAATTTTTTTTTATTTAAAATATAAGTGATATATTTAGAACCAAAGTTTAAAATATACCTTACAATAGACATCTAGCCATTAGGTGCATAATCCCAATTAGAATCTATACAACAATCCAACTTATGATATCTTCGTGTATTATAATATATACCAAGTTAAACTATACCTAGATATACCAAAGTATTCTCTTTGTTTTTTCTTGATGTTTTTTTTTAGAATCTTATACATACTAGGCAATGGGACCAACAATAACATAAATGCCAAGTAAGAGCTAGATTCAAAATGACACCAACTCGCTATAGGTATAAAGTGATGTCCACTGTGGGTGAGGATCAAGAGGAAAAAAATTTTAATCCACAATTGAAATGAGATGGGGATGATCTGCAATCATCCATTTTAAACCAATTATGAAAGTCACATTCATGCTTAGGTTGGGAATTAATGGAAATGGTTGAGTTGTAGGTGGTTAAAAATTTAGCTCTATATTTGAAGGGAGACAAGGATAGTTTACAATTGTCTTTGATAAAGAAATGACTAATAAATATCATGCATACTTAGGTTGGGAAAGAGAAATACCTTCTCGAGATTTCAAAAATTGGAGGATAAGAAAATAATGCAAATGACTTAATTCTATGATGTCAAAAGTCTTCTAATTTTAGATTTCACATGGTTTCGAAGTCTAGTGTGACCAATAGAATATGAGTATAATATCGTTAACATAGAATTCATGTATAAAAATATGGTAATGTTACGATTAAAATGACATATAGAAAAGTTAGAGTCAAGAAGAAATCAACCCACTTTTTTATACGGAGATTGAGGAGCTTGGTTGAGGCCATTGAGTGATATTAGTCTAAATAAAACCAAGGTTTATTCTATATAAATTTCTTAGGTGTATTTGAAATTCGTTAGATGAATTTCCATATATATTGGGAAACAAGGGCAAGGACATGGTGTATGGAATTTATTTCGGCAACTAGGGTACACATTTTGTTGTACTCACTATGTTCTACTTGTGACAAAACATTTGGAAACTAATTAGCCTTCTCTCTACCAACAATACTATTTGCAACATATTTGGTCCTGTAAACCCATTTGCATTTGAAAATTTCTTCATTTTATAAGAGGTATTGGATCTCAAATATCATTCATCATCAATCAACAAAATTCTTCATTTATGATGGTATCTCATTCTAGATGGATATAATCTTCTTTAAATATTTCTAGATGTGGAGTCTCTAAAAATGGAGGTAAAAGAGAAGAGACTTGGTGAAACTCATAGTTTGTTTAGCATTGATTAGAATGATCATCAACTAGATCAATAAATACTTCCCTTCTTATATATCCCTCGACGAAGTCGTGGAGTATTTGTAGATGTCATGTAGGTTTAGGGTTAATGGACGCATTCAAATGACAAAGTTAACTAGGTTAAGTATTATTTTCATTCTCACAATTATAAGAGGATTAAAAGGATATAGAACATGTGTCAAACATATCTTAGAATTCAAATTTTCCATGGACATCAAATCAAGCTAGAAAGTTAGGATAGAGCTTCATTATAGATAATATCTCCTTAATAATGAATTTTGTTGATTTTTGTATATTTATTGACCTTTAACTCAACTTTAAAGTATTATTAACCACATCACTTTTTAGTAAATTTGTAACTAATCATTTGGTGATAGAAAATTTCTTACATTTGTTTATTATGTAACCAATTTATGTTGAGGATTGCTTTCATCATTCATAATATCGTTATCACTTAATTACAAACCTCGTTTGGAACGTGAATGTTGTTATCACTTAATTACAAACCTCTTTTGGAACGTGAATGGATGAATTTGCAATGCTAATTTATTTTCAATTATTATGTTGATTTAATTATCAATATATTGTTATATGTTTCTTTCATTTTAAATTAATTAATTAATTAATTAATTATAAATTTTATATGTTATATTTTAAATATAAAGAAGAAATATATATTATAATTTTATTGTCAAATTAACACTGGGGACAATAATTACTGTGTATTGTGAAATGAATGATGTTATGTGAAATAATTTGGGATGAACTATAAAGAGGTAGATTATCATTCATGTCATATATTATTAAAGAAAAACCACGTCATGTTATTAGCCATGTCATGTGCCCATTAGGTATTGGGTCATTAACATATTTATTTACATTTGAAAAAGTCGATTTTTTAGCCAAAAAAATATCAACTTAAAATTATAGTCTAAAACCATCATATATAAAACCAAAAGAAAAAATTATTTTCTTATATAACATTAAATCTAAGTTTTACATAGAATATAATTCTTTTACATGATGGGACCCAACCCAAAACATGGATCAATATTACAATTCAAAGATGTTAGGGGAGGGACTCCAATTATTGTGCACCCTCATGCCATGATGGAAAACAACGTGTTATACTCATCTCCCATATAACACCTACCCAACTCGTCATGCGACCTGTATAGTTTGGTGAGACCATTAAATTCGGGTTTTAACATTGTGTCTAGGGTTTCGATGGACTCGTTTTCAGTCGTGATTTCACCACCCTGTGCATTCTTGTTTGAGCCCAGTATGTGGGCACTGAGCTCCCCTGACTACTATTCACCTAGGCTCTAGTATTGGTTCACTTATTACATATATTCAAAATTACTAATAGATAATTACATACAACAATGTATTTAAAATATTTATTAGAGGAAAGTATATATTTATAAACATTCAAAACAAATAGCTTCGCAAAGATTTCATAAAAATGCTATTCAAGATCCATTTTTAACATATATAGAAACTGGAGATGTGATAATTGTTTGGAGAAACAAATAATGTAAAGATTTTGTAAATCTAGCCACTCAATAAAAAAATTCAACAAGATATTATTTATTGACTTTACAAATGAGAGTATAGATCAAAAAGTATCATCAAATGTTTTTGAACGAAATAAATTATTTCACAGATTAACAAAGAAACAAATTATTTCAAGTAATCTTCACACAGTAAATCTTCAAGATATATTTAGTAATACCTAGAGGGATATTGAGAATTAATTATTTGTCAAAAGTTGTGATATCTAAAATTAAATCAAATAGATTTGTAGTGTCAATCCTATTGCAAACTATTGACAAGATTTTCTCCCTTCTTCATCACCAACTAATTTCTAATAGATAAATTACAAACAAATATAGGAATAAAACACAACGATTGTACGATTCAAAAACATTGCCATCCAACTCCAAACACATAATCACACAAACCACTCAAATCATCCAAACATAGACATACAAACCATTCAAGGAAAGGGACATGGACTAAATTAAAAAAGAGAATGATATGATCATGTCAAGCAAAGAAAACATAATGTAAATAACCAAAGTATAAAGTTTATCTCAAACATATACATAATAATGATAATCTAAAAATGTGACATTGTTTCCCTCAACTAGAACCAACCTAGATCCATATAACTCTAGATCTATCGTGCACCGAGAGGGATCAAATACCTCAAGGTGCAAACCTTTCCTCAAGTTCTACACTCCAAAAGGAAGGTTTGCACTTAGAAAGATTTGATCCCTCTCAATGCATCATAGATCCATGGTTAGATGGATATAGACTGGTATAAGTGAAATAACATCTAAAATTGCAAAAATCATTTCTTGATATACCAATTTTAATAAATAAATATAGAGAATTTTGTTTATTTAAAATATAAGTGATAACTTTAGAACCAAAGTTTAAAATATAATTTACAATAGACATCTGACCATTAGGTGCATAAGCCCAATTAGAATCTATACAACAATCTAACATATGAGATCTTCTTGTACTATAATATATACCCAATTAAATTATACCTAGATATATCAAAGAATCCTCTTTGTTTTTTCCCAATGGTTTTTATGAGAATATTATACGTACTAGGCAATGGGACCAACAATAACATAAATGTGAAGTAAGAGTTAGATACAAAATTGTACCAACTTTCTATAGGTATAAAGTGATGTCCATTTTGGGTGAGGATTAAGAGGAAATTTTTTTAAATGCACAATTGAAATGAGATGGGATTGATATGCAATCATCCATGTGTAAACAATGATGAATGGTGTTGTGTGTGGAGCATGATTGTTCAGAGGTCTTTGTTTCAGTCGGATGTATAGCCCAGGAAGTTTGTACACACCTCCACGCGGGGGGTGCGGGGTGGACTTTTCCCCCCCACGGGGGTCTAGGGGGGACGATCCCCCCCTGCTGGGGGGTTTGGGGGCCAACGGTCTCCCGACGGGGGCTTGGGGGTAGCGCCCCCGAAGCTAAAAAAAGATGTAAATTTGCCTTGTAAAAGTATAGTAATTTCTAGTCAATCTGGGCTGTTCATTAGGCGGATGATCTGACAGTAGAACTTATGTTTAGTTTAGAGTTTTTTCCCTAGAACGCAACCCCTCTCTTTGTATGAGGGAATTGTATTTGAGGTTGTGTAATAGATGTGTATTTTGTGTGTGAGCGAGAAACAGAGAGGTGACACTGTGAGAGAAAACATAGGATATTACAGCGGATTTGTTGTAGGTTGTGTCTCTTCATTTTGGTGGATAATAGAAAGGAAGGACTGGCTGTTCGGGGTGGACGTAGCCCAAAATGGGTGAACCACGTATATCTGTGTCTCTCTTGTTTTATGCGTTTTCTGTGTTTATATTTCTACAATATTTTATGTGTTCCATTGCTCTGTAATATATAATTTTCTAACAAATGTCACATTCATGCTTAGGTTGGGAATTAAGAGAAATGGGTGAGTTGTAGGTGGTTAAAAATATAGCTCCATGTTTGAAGGGATATAGGGTTAGTTTACAATTGTCTATATGAAACAAATGACTAATAAATAGCATGCATACTTAGGTTTGGAAAGAGAAATGCCTTCTTGAGTTTTCAAAAGTTGGAGAAAAGAAAATCATGCAAATGACTTAATTCTATGATGTCAAAAGTCTTCTAATTTTGGATTTCACATGGTTTAGAAGTTTGGTGTCATGAATAGAATATGAGTATAATATCATTAACATACAATACATGAATAAAATATGGTAATGTTAGGATTAAAATGACATGTAGAAATGTTAGAGTCAAGAAGTAATCAACCCAATTTTTTTTACAGAGATTGAGGAGCTTGATTGAGAACATTGAGGGAGATCACTCTAAACAAACCCAAGGTTTATTCCATAGAAATTTCTTAAGTGTATTTGAAATCCATTAGATGGATTTCCAAATATATTGGGAAACAACGGCAAGGACAGGGTGTGTGGAATTTATGTTGGCAATTATGATACATATTTTGTTGTACTCAATGTGTTCTACTTGTGAAAAATCATTTGGAAACTAATCAAGCTTCTATCTACCAACAATATTATTTGCAACATATTTAGTCTTGTAAACCCATTTGCCTTTGAAAAGTTCTTCATTCATCATCAATCAAGATAATATTATATCCACGTTTTACATAAAATATAATTCTTTTACAAACTATGGATAAATATTACAATTCCAATGTTTTAGGCATGTCCTAAATCTCACAAAATTGAAATCAGACAAAATTATGCTCTACTATTTTTTTATTTTATTTTTTTCAGTGAGAAAAAAGCTTTATATTATATAAACTAGAAGATGTACAAAATAGTAAACCTTACATATCATTCTGATAATGATTGGAAAAAAACATGTTTGCCATCTCACCATAAGGGGAGCAGTGAAAGCTATCATATTGGAGCTATATATCGATCATCAAAGCAATATCATATAACCTTAGAGGCTAATACTTTAGAAGATCCAGGGAAGTGGTGTCCCTTTTTACAACAAAATGCATGTATAATTTGGAGTAGTAATCAAAATTGACATATGTAGGAAGCAGATAACCAAAAAGATACAGCAAAAAACCAAATTTTGCATAAAATAGAGATGCTTGGATTTAACCCGGAAATAGGAAGTCCCCCATGTTGTATGTATTATGCTCCCAAGTGATCTCCAAGTACCAGTTGCCAGGTGATCCAAGCAGTCCTTTTTTTGATAAGTTGTCTGCTTCCATGTTCTGGGATCTGCCTATGTGCTGGATTGTATAGTCTTTCTGAAGTTGCCAAAGGAGCTCTATTCTCTTCATCCATCCCTGTAATATAGGAGTGTATATGGAGGCCTTTCCCAAAACTTGATCAATAATGACCTTGGAGTCCCCGTATATGTGCAAGTGTGGTATATTTAGAAAGTTGCTAAACCACAAGAGTGTAATATTCCTAATTAGCCATGGCTAATTGGAATATTTGATTTTACCCAATTTTTGCTTTCTATAGTTATTTATAAATAAAAAAGTGAGGATGGGGGACATAACTAACTTTAAGAATAAAAAGTCACTTCCTAGTAGCACAACATTGTGACTTAAGAAGGAGCTAAAGGGGCTAAAGGGGGACGCAGAAATGGAGCCCACGCAGACACATGGAGGGACAACGCAAGAGGGAAGAACACATGGAAAGAGGGGAATCACGTAGGAGAAGGTGAGCCTAGGGATTGTGAGAGGCAGAGGCTATAAAATAGAGAGGAGCCCCCTCATTTTGTATCATTCAGTTATGTGCATTTTGAGCTAGTCGTTTCGACTTCTGAGCACGCTGGCTGTTTAGCTAGTCTACAACAATATTTAGTGCATTGAGTGTCTCCGTTTGAAGATCTCATGCTTAGCCCTGGGTGACTTCGAGTGCCCACTCGAGCAAGGTATTTCCATCAGTATTTCATCAGTAGTTTTATCAATATTTTAGCACCAGTTCATCAGCATTTTGGAGGACTGCGCAACACTTGGACAGGGATGTAGTTCTTTTTGGTTGTAGTGCTAGATTGGGGTTTTGCAGGTGGATTTTTGTTGGGAGATTGAGCAGGGGTCCAGCTCTTGTCTCATTGGAGGATTTTTGGCAGGGTTTCAGGCAGTGTTTTAGGTAGAGTTTAGAGGGGTTTCTTTCAGTGGCAGTGCAGGGCATTGAGGAACTGCGTAAAACACCAAGAGGGTGTTTTTTGGGGGTCAACCATTCTAGGAAATTTTTTTGGGTTTTTCTAGGTTTCTTGAGTAGAGCCTGAATCCAAAGTTTCAACTTTTTCCAAGGAGGGGAGCAGCCCCACATCATCATTTGTTTTCTAGTAGTAACAGCAGCACAGCAGCAGCATCCACGTAGAGAGGCCATTCTTGTCATTCTGAGAGTATTTATTCACTTGCCTTGTGCAAGTCAAGGTGCCATCTATTTAATCACCTCTTGTACTCATTTTATTGCTTAGTATAATAAAATGGCTTAGCATTTCTCGCTGCATTTCTTGTGTATCTGCTTATATTCTGGTTTACATTATTATATGTTGTTCCACTATCATTTTATCACTTCTAGGTTATTATATCATTTGCACACATTTGGTTCGATTTTTTGCTGGGGTTTGAGGAATATTCTAGGTTAGGAATATTATAGTGGTATCAGAGCATAGATCTGGCTCAGCTTGTGGAGCTAGCAATCTATGACAGCAGGGGAAAAACCCTACATTTGTTACAGAGGTAGGAAGTGCAGAGACACTGGACGTAGGTTGGAGAATACTTACAGGGAGGGAGACTGTGTTCTTGTGGTGGACGTAGAATAGGAGGAGCCTATGGTAGACGTAGAATAGAGAGAGACAACAGTGGACGCCGAACAAATGGCCGACAAGGACGGGAAGAGATTTGTTGATATGATTCTCAAATCAGTGCAGGATCTGTTGAGGCAGATTGAGCTGATGGGGCAGACATTCACAGTAGTAGAGGCCAGACAGCGTAAGAGCCCACGGGTTTTTCAGATTGGTGAGGGATCAGGTGCATCCCATCACTTGCCAGAGCAGCGTGATACTATGCAACAGGTGGCCTCACATGCCCCTACATGATCTACCATGCCCACTTTCTTAGGAGCAGACACGGGGGCCATAGCCCAACAAGAGGCAGAGCCCAGACATATGGGTGATTATTTTGTAGAGTACCAGGCCTATGGGCAGGACTTCAAGGAAGCCCTCTCATTCAGAGATTTTGTTCAGCTCCAGTGGGATAGCAAACCCCGCGACCATCACAGAGGGTACCAGCATTGCCATGATGGTGACACCCACTGTGCAGCGAGTAGATACCACTTGCCTACATTTGATGGCTCAACAAACAGTTCGGAAAAGTCTTGGGTGGAGAAGCTGGACATTTATTTCCAGCTTAACCAGATGTCGGAGGCAGAGGCCATCAAGGTGGAAACATTGCATTTGGATGGTGAGGCCCACGATTGGTGGTTTCATGGGATGGTTACACTGGGGCACTCCACAGTGAGGACATATGCCAATTTTACCAGGAGATTGATGGAGCGATTTGATCAGAGGGATCCAGAGCAACATTTCGTTGAGCTGACGAGGCTCAAATAGACAGGGAGCCCAAAGACCTATATTGCAGATTTCTTGAGGGTCTCCGTGATGGTGCCAGACCTATCCACGACACGGAGTGTTTATATGTATGTCTAGGGGCTAGCAGAGCCACTTTGGGGTTTAGTCTGGTCCACTAAACCAGACACACTCTAGGATGCTATCAGAAGGACTCGGGACTTACAGGATGTCTTACCCAATACCAAGACACCGTACCCCCAAAGATAGCCTTTTCAGTCTAAGGGGAAGGATGTGAGGATTCCACCTCTAAAAGGGAATCCAATACGAGTGCAGATCGAGGATGATGTCAAGAGGGAGCTAAAGAAGAAGCAGTTGTGCTTCACATGTCAGGAGTCGTGGACGCCAAGGCATAGATGTGCTGCTGGTAAAGCACATTTTATTGAGGTCTTCTCCAAGAGCAGTGGAGAAGAGGATGACAAGGATGATGTGGAGGCAGGAGATAGCCATGCCATACAGGGACCTTTGCCACCTCCACCGCCAGAAACAGGTGGTGCATCTTTTGCACCTACCGGAGGGGCCCTTGCAGCATTGCGAGGAGTTCCCAAGTATCTGACGCTACACGTGCGAGGGACAGTACATGGCTAGCAGGTATCAATTTGGTTGATAGTGGGGCAACCCACAATTTCATCGATGCAAAGATGGTTGAACGGAGAGGTATTCAGGCAGAGACGTTCGATGGGTTCTGAGTCTTGGTCCCAGGAGATGAGACCATGACATGTGCTCGATATGTTCCAGAGCTTTCAGTGACGATGGGCACCTACACATTGACTAACCACTTTTTTTTGGTCGATATCCCGGACACCAACATGATACTGGGTTTTCAATGGCTTATCACTATGGGGAAGGTCATGATGGATTGGAAGACCCTAGAGATGGAGTGGGATGGTGAGAATACAGGGAGGCATGAGAAGATACAGGGGCAGCACACATATCTACCTCAGACTGTGTCAGCTCATCGGATGAAGGCAGTCTTCCGGAAGGGAGACATACAGTGGGCAGTGGAGCTGAGGGCATCAGAGGCAGGGACTATAGGGCAGACGGTACATCTAGATATCCAATCCATCCTTGATCTGTATGCCATAGTGTGTAGAGAGATTCCACCAAGACAACCACTAGATCGGGGGTTTGAGCACAATATCAAGCTTGAGCAGGGCATCCAGGCAGTGATCACCACCCCCTATAGGCACCCCAAGGCCTATCGGGACGAGATTGTGCGGGCTATCTAGGAGTTGCGGGCTCTTGGGCACATTCGACCGAGCACGAGTCCTTTTGCTTCTTCTGTGGTGTTGGTGAAGAAGAAGGATGGTACATTGAGGATGTGTATTGACTACAGGGGTCTGAACAAGAAGACCCTGAAGAACAAGTACCCCATACCCAGGATCGATGAGTTGATGGACAAGTTGAGGGGAGCACAACTATTCTCAAAGATTGATTTGAGATCTGGGTACCATCAGATTCGCGTGAGGGAGTAGGACATTCCCAAGACCACCTTCAGATGTCACTATGGGCACTTTGAGTCCTTGGTGATGTCTTTTGGGCTAACCAACGCCCCCTCTACATTTCAGTCCTGCATGAATCACATCTTCCATAGTCACCTGAGGAAGTTTGTGTTGGTATTCTTTGATGACATTCTCATTTACAACAGGACTTGGGAGGAGCATCTCCAACACATTGAGACGGTATTGCATATCTTACAGGAGTAGCAGTTCTGTGCCAAACTCTCCAAGTGTGAGTTTGGGTTGATGGAGATGTTGTATCTGGGACACGTCATAGGAGTGGATGGAGTGAGAGTCCACGGGGAGAAGATCAGGGCCATTAGGGAATGGCTAGAGCCCAGAAATGTGATGGAACTTCAAGGATTCATTGGCATTTGTACTTACTACCAGAAGTTCGTCAAAGGTTTCTCACAGCTTGCTACACCCTTGACAGATTTGACAAGGAAGGGGGCATTTAGTTGGTCAGATACAATACAGTGAGCCTTTAATAGGCTCAAGGAGGTTATGAGCAGCTACACAGTGTTTGCATTGCCAGATTTTATGCAGCCCTTTGTTTTGGAGTGTGATGCATTTGGAGAGGGGATCGGCACAGTATTGATGTAGGGAGGTCACCGGAAGTATTTGGTGGGTAACAAGTTCAGGGTAAGGACTGATCACAATAGCCTCAAGTTCGTTTTAGAGCAGAAGTAGCTACAGGAGAGGTAGCGGAAGTGGATCAACAAGATCCAAGCATACGAATTTGACATTGAGTATGTCAAGGGTAAAAACAACATGGTAGCAGATGCCCTTTCACGTAGACCAGCCACATTGCCTCTTATGAGCTTTGATACCAATTAGAGGGCTCGACTCATAGTAGACTACTCCAAGGACAGGTTTGCATGTGAGGTTCTGGATGGGCAGGTGGCAGATGACTAGTACAGGGTGGTCGATGAGATCATCTATTACAGGGACCGAATCTTCTTGACTGAGGGGTCTCATCTCAAGAAGCAGATACCTCAAGCATCACATGATTCACCATTGGCAGGACATCAAGGTTTTGCCAAAACCTACAGGGCCATTAGGGAGAGGTTCTCATGGAATGGCCTCAAGGAGGACATACTCCAGCACATCCGGGAGCGCGATGTTTTCCAGAGGAACAAGGGAGAGATGAGCCATCCCACAGGATTATTGTAGCCTATTCCCATTCCGGAGGGGAAATGGGAGAGTATTTCGATGGACTTCATCATAGGGTTGCCCATGGTACAGGGCAAGGATTGCATCTTTGTCATCGTTGACCGACTAACAAGGTACACACACTTTTTTGCCATATTTGCACACGATACAGCAGCAAAGGTAGTCGAGCTGTTCTTTAGAGAGATCTTCAAGCTACATGGTATTCCTAAGACCATTGTCGGCAATAGGGATCGTCGTTTCATGGGTGCGTTTTGGTAGGAGCTTTCCGGTTGGTGGGGACGGAGTTGACATCGAGTACCAGTTATAACCCACAAACAGATGGTCAGACAGAGATAGTTAACAAGTGGCTAGAGGGCTACTTGCGTAACTATGTCAGTGGGCAGCAGCGAGCATGGTTGAGGTGGCTGCAACTAGGGGAGTACTTCTACAATACTTCACATCACATGTCCATTGGTATGTCACCATTCTATGCTTTATATGGGTATCATCCTTTATCTTTTGCTGACGTGATGTTTGGTGATAGCAAGGCTCCCAGAGCGAAGATATGGATCCAAGAGAGTCATGATATTCTTTGAGCTCTCAAGGATAACATGGCTACAACACAGAACCAATAGAAGCTGTAAGCCGATAGGGGTTAGGTGGAGAGACAGTTCAAGGTAGAGGACATGGTCTACCTACGGTTATAGCCATACTGACAGTCGTCACTAAAGCAGAAGGGGGTTGAGAAGCTTAAGCCCCACTTTTATGGGTCTTATAGGGTGATACGCAGGGTTGGACAGGTTGCATATGAGTTGGAGCTGCCCTAAGGCAGCAAGATTCATAACGTTTTCCGTGTATCATGCCTGAAAAAGGCATTGAGGCAGTAGGTGATAGTGACAGATGAGCTACCGCCCATGGATGA
This sequence comes from Pinus taeda, assembly GCA_000404065.3. NCBI lineage: Eukaryota > Viridiplantae > Streptophyta > Pinopsida > Pinales > Pinaceae > Pinus > Pinus taeda. The sequence continues at coordinate 14,024 of APFE030038209.1, forward strand.
TGAGGGGCATTTGGTATTGCAACCGGAGGCTATCATTGATAGTGGGGAGAGGCAGCTGCGGAGCAGGACGGTCTGGGAATTCTTGGTGAGTTGGAAGAATTTGTCGGATGAGGATGCCACTTGGGAGAGTGAGAAGATCTTGCAGCATCCATCACTTCAGTTGCTTGATGACAAGTAACATTTTGCTGGGGGAGACTTAATATTCCTAATTAGCCATGGCTAATTGGAATATTCGATTTTGCCCAATTTTTACCTTCTATGGTTATTTATAAATAAAAAAGTGAGGGCAGGGGACATAACTAACTTTAAGAATAAAAAGTCACTTCCTAGTAGCACAATGTTGTGACTTAAGGAGGAGCAAAGGGGGCCAAAGGGGGATGCAAAAATGGGGCCCCCACAGACACTTGGAGGGACTGTGCAGGAGGGAAGAACACATGGCAAGAGGGGAATCATGCAGGAGAAGGTGAGCCTACGGATTGTGAGAGGTAGAGGCTATAAAATAGAGAGGAGCGCCTCATTTTGGATCATTCATTTATGTGCATTTTGAGCTAGTCATTTTGACTTCTGAGCACGCTGGCTATTTAGCTACTCTGCAGCATTGTTTAGTGCATTGAGTGTCTCCGTTCGAAGATCTCACCCTTAGCTCGGGAGACTTCGAGTGCCTACTCGGGCAAGGTATTTCCATCAATATTTCAGTAGTAGTTTTATCAGTATTTCAGCACTAGTTCATCAACATTTTGGAGGACTGCGTAACACTTGGAGAGGGACGTAGTTCTTTTTAGTTGTAGTGTTGGATTGGGGTTTTGCAGGTTATGTTGGGAGATTGAGCAGGGGTCTAGCTCTTGTCTCATTGGAGGATTTTTGGTAGGGTTTCAGGCAGAGTTTAGAGGGGTTTCCTTCAGTGGCAGTGCAGGGCATTGAGGAACTACACAGAACCCCAAGAGGGTGTTTTTTAGGGGTCGACCATTCTAGGAAAGCTTTCTGGGTTTTTTGGGTTTCTTGAGTAGATCCCAAATCCAGAGTTTTAGCTTTTTCCGAAGAGGGGAGCAGCCCAAAATCATCATTTGTTTTCTAGCAGCAATAGCAGCATAGCAGCAACATCCACGTAGAGAGGCCATTCTTGTCATTCTGAGAGTATTTCTTCACTTGCCTTGTGCAAGTCAAGGTGCCATCTATCTAATCACCTCTTATACTCATTTTATTTCTCAGTATAATAAAATGGCTTAGCATTTCTCGCTGCATTTCTTCTGTATTTGCTTATATTCCAGTTTACATTATTATATGTTGTTCCACTATTATTTTATCACTTCTGGGTTATTATATCATTTTCACATATTTGGTTGGAGTTTTTGATGGGGTTTGAGGAATACTCTGGGTTAGGAATATGACAAAGAGACCCCAAAGAGCAATTACTTCCACCTTGTTGTTGGTGTTGTGGGTTCCATTCCAGAAAATTCTGTAGGATAGTTCAGCTGATATAGTAATCCAAACCCCACATGCATAGTAGCCTCGTTGTGCTGCTCCATCAAGAAAACCCATTGGGTACATGAACTGTGAGTTAACATGCATGTGAGGGTTGTCGCTGGGGCGATTAGGTTGTGAAAATAAAAAAGAGAAGTTTGTTGCGATTCTATCAGAGACTTGCTGAAAGTCCTCCCCATAGTTTTGGAACAGATAGTTGTTCCACCAGTACTAGGTGGCCCATATACTGAGTAATGGAATGTCCCTCCAAGAGGATTTCTGAGTACTCCACCAGATCAAAGATTCCTTGATGGATGGATGTAATGAATACTGAAAACCAAAACATTTAGAGAGTTTCTTCCATACCTGAATAGTGTGTTGGCATTGCAGGAAAATATGATTGTTGTTTTCAGTGTCACATTTTCAGATAGAGCATATACTCAGTCCTTGCAATTCTCTTTTCTGTAAGTTCTCCCAGATGAGATTCGTATTGTGAAAAAACAGCCAAGAAAAGATGATGATTTTATTTGGAATTCCTGTTTTCCAAAAGGCAAAGGGGAATTATATATCTGCTTGTAGAGCTGATACCCTGGAGAGAGATAAATAAGTATCAACGATAATGATATTATCAGCGTTCATCTTGCCCTCAAAACAATAACAATGATATTATCAGCTGTCATCTTGCCCTTCCATATGATTGAGTCTCGGAGTCCTGTGTGACAAATGCCAATGTTTTTTATTTTTGCTATTATCTTGTTCCACTGTAGGGACATATGGCCATTTAGGCCAAGGGTGTGTGCCTTCTTCCAAATTGGAATTAGGCCTTGCCAGCGCGTTATAGCTTGACCCCAAAAATAGATGCCTTGTCCATTTAGGTGAATTTTAATGTTCTTGAGAATGAAACATTCCTCCCCAGCAACAAGCATTGGGTTTACAATAATGAGAATACAATTTCCATTTTGAAATTTCCATGTGAGTTGTTGAAAGAAACATTTTTCCATTTTTTGGAAACTTTTCCAAATGGCAGACCCCTCCTTGATGCCTATGGATCCATTCCTGTACCAGTATCTGAAATCTTTATTTATGAGGTACTTTTGCTAGATGATACTGCTCCAGGGCTGTTCCCAAATAAGCCTCTCCATAAGGGTTTCATCAGCAGCACTCCTCCAAATCTGCGAAGATCCATAATCCCCCATCTACCTAATTCCTTTAGGAGAGTGATGCTGGCTAGTTTAGTGAGGTGTATCTTTTTCTTTCATGGCTTCCTCCCCATATGAAGTTTGCTATAAGGTGGTTTAGCTCCTTGGCAATGGATGCAGGGATGTAGTATAGATAAGCTCAATAAACTGCCAATAGTGCTAAAACTGCTTCGGAGAGGATAACTCTCCCACCTATTGAAAGGCATCTGAACACCCATCGAGATATCCTTTTGTAAAAGCGGTCAATAATCCATTGCCAGTCAATAGATTTGTAACAGCAAGGTTTTAGGTGGTAACCAAGATATTTCATTCCCCTTTGAACAAGAATTTCCTTAATACCAAATGAACCTTCAATATATGTAATGATTTCCATGTCACAATTTCCATGGTATATTACAAATTTTCCATTGTTTATGTGTAATCCTGTAGCATTTACAAATTTGTTAAGAATATTAAAGAGACATAACCAAGAAATGTGACAGAGCATACCCAAAATCAATATATCATCTACAAAAAGACTGGGTGAAATGTTGTTGTTGTTGCTTATCATTAGAGGGCAGAACTGTTCCTCCATTACTCCTCTTTTTATGTGCAGCCTTAGACAATCCATTGCTAGGATGAATAATAGTAGGGAGAGTGAGTATCCCTGCTACAATCCTCTAGGAACATGAAAAAAATTAGTTGGATAAACATTTATTAGGAAAAAGTAATTTACATTGTCAACAAATGCCATTATCCAATTTATACATCTAGGATTGAGTCCAATTTTGATAACGATGCATCTGAGGAAATCCAAATCCAGGCAGTCGTATTCCTTCCTCAGGTTGATCTAGAAGATGGCTGAATTTAACTTCTTGGTGTGTATCGAATGCATACTCTCCTGTGTGTTTGCAACAACATCATGGATGAGCATGTTTTGGAGAAAGCCATGTTGTTCAGGAGAGATGTATCGCGAAAGAGTATTTTGCATTCTACCAGCAATTGTCTTAGAAATGATTTTGTAAATAGTGTTGCACAGGGAGATCAACGTGAAATCCAAGGATAATTTTGCATTTCTATTCTTTGAAATGAGGGAAATGAATGTAGAAGTGTTTTGGTGATGTATTCTACCCGTTGATCTGGATTCCTCAACCATGCTCAAAAGATTATTGTTAACAAGATCAAAGAAATGAGTAAAGAGTTCAAACGTCCATCTATCAAGAGCTGAACATTTATCCCTCTTGAAATATTTCAGTACATTCAGGAGTTCTTCCTCCGTGACTATCTTTTATAACTCTTCATTTTTCTCGTCCTCATACATAGTATGATAAGGCTCAGTTCCCCAAATTAGATCCTCCGCCATTATATTTTCATTTCCACCATATGCTTCTTGGAAGTAATGCACAATCGCATTACAGATACCTTCTTGTGTTTGATGTATTTTTCCATCCCCATCCATAATCTCCTAGATTGAATTTATGATACGGCGATGGTTAGCAAAATGGTGAAAAAAAACTTGTATTGCGGTGTCGCGAAGGGAGTGCAGTTTGTCAAGGATATTAATCATGGTGGAAGTATTTGGAAGATCATGTCACCTACAGGTCTCCTAAATAAGATTATTGAACTCTGGATCTTCCAACCAAGATCTATTGAATTTGAAAGGTATGCCCATAAGGATGCCAATTTTCCTCCATTGCAACGAAATGGGTCTGTGGTCAGAAATGAAGTTGCTGATGGTTTCTATGCGAACATCGCCTAGTCATTTAGTCAACTGTTCATGGACTAGAAATTGGTCCAGTCTTTTGGCCACATAAACTGTTCCAGAGCGACCATTATCCCATGTTGGGGTAGTTTTTGCAAGGCATATGTCCACAAAACTATGTAATAGAATAGCATCTTGAATTAGACTGGCTAGAGGGTCTGATTTCCTGCATCACCCCTATACTTCATCACAACTTATAGTGCAGTTCAGGTCCCATGCAATGATAAGGGACACCAATTCCATGATTCCAGGGGAGAAAACATGATTCCATGATTCCATAGGAGAAAACATTGTGCATAGTTTCCTGTATGAGTATGATATATGGATGTAAAGAGTAGACAAAATTTTTTAGAGCTAAGAATTTTGGGTCAGCCTCCAGACCTCGGATGTTTAGGGATATGATGCGAGTCATGGGAGGAGATCGTTGGGCTGTCATGCTCTAAGGGCCAAAGGATGCAATAACTGCAATTGGTACATCAACAAGGAAATGGTCCCTTGGGGAGGTGGATGGGATATTGTTATTTCTTCCACGAAAATGCCTACTACCTCAGTTTTGCTTCTGTCAGATAGTTATATTGCCAGCTGAGGTAGGGCTGATGTGTGGGGAGGTAGATGACTTTAGCTTATGGATGGTGAGGGAGTGTAGGTCTAAGGTCTTCCTTTGTAGAAGGAAGTCCAGATCACTTCCAATAGTCCGGATCACTTCTGACAGAGTTCATAGGAGATGCAGTAGGTGAGTTAGGAGGAGTGAACTTAGGCAGGGTCCTTTGTCCTTGGATTGACGATGAGGTGGAATAGGATTAGGTGACGTTACATATGCGATATGTGAAGTGGATGGCATATTGTGATAGGGATGTGTAGTCGTAAAAAGAGTAGGTATTTCATGATAGCGGGTAGGTTCCAAAGGTGGAGGATAGTTAAAGTGAGTTGGACCTCCTGTCAATGGCAAATCCAACTTTTCAGAGATAGTTGGGGAGGATGTAACAAAAATTGGAGATGTTGCCGGAGAACCGAAAGTGAGAGGGTGGCGAGAATTTTTCTTTCGAGGATTACCTGCATGTATCGTTTTCTGATATTATGACGGCAACCTTTCACCTATGCCTAGACGTTCCCTATCATAATTAGACAATGTGGAGGTGTTGTAACATTTCCATCCATGTCGGCGGCCTCTAGTACGTGGAAGACATTGCTCGTGCAAGTATCTTGTTCAGTGACAGAAAGAGCAATGAAAGGGCACCCCCCAGTAATCCAGTCTCTAGTGTATATTAATGTCTTCCCAATGTAGTTTGATGTGGTCAGGAAACTCGCCACGATATTCCTTCTCAATGAGGATCCATGCTACACTCTTGTCCTATACACCAAGACATCTTGGGTCCACATAGAAAAATTTCCCAATGGCATTTCCTATGTCCGTTAGAGCTTGTTTTCTCCACAGTTCAATCGGCAGGTTGGGAAATTTAACCTAGATTAATTTGTTGATGGGGGTATTATGCAAGGGGTTATAACCAATGTACCAATTATGCAGAGCTAGAAAGCTTTTTCCATGGACCCATAGGATGGATCTGATTGTCTCAAGATCCTCTTGACTGAGAAAGTGGAAATTGTACCAGCCTTTCATAAGTCTAACTAACATAGGTAGGTAGCTGAGCATAGATTTCCACTTCTTTCCTAACCAATTTCTCATCTTAGAATCCTCCATAGTTGGGAAATACTATCAGCCAACAAGACCCCGCTTCTATAGGCTATGTATGCGATCAACTGGGGTGGCACTGTCAAGAGCTTTAATCAGGGGTGGTGAAGTGGTTTTTATAGAACGATGTTTATGAATTCGTTCATGGAAGGCTTGTTCGCCACCGTGCAGTGAATGTGGGGATAAGTCGACAGTTGGCTCATGGATATCTCCAAGGGTAGTATGCCATGCATCCAATGATCGTGGTCCCATCTGGAGCATTTTTGCTTCCATGGTGGCACGTATTAAAGCTAAGTTGGCAGACACGTTGGAGTTTGCATCAATCCACAGTTTATAAAGCGGGGGAGTGGCAGCGTATGGGGTGTAAGTCTGACAGGATCGAGATGGCTGTTAAGTCAAAATTAATGGGAGCGGGTGTGAAAGATCCAAGTGAGGACACTTAATCTTGGGAAAGTCAATCCCCGTAAACAAGGTGATAGAGTACGTGTGCGAGTATTAATTTCGCATGCCATGGGGCAATGGAAAAAATGTCGTTGTTTGTACAAATCAGAACCGGAAACATAAAGAATATACTGACCAAGGGAATCTCGCCTGATTTGGAATGTGTGAGGTCAAAGAGTGTATGGGGAGGCGTACTAGTGACGTTGGACAATTAAGAGGTGTGGTGTCTATAGACACGTGTTCCATCTACACTGTCGGGAAGTTGTGTGTTGATCCCTTGAGTTGTTGTTCCGATCACTGAAAAAACCAAGGCCAGACCAGCGTGAATACCAGAGAGGCAAAAGCAAAGAAATTACTCTGAAATTGCTGAGTATAACTCAGATATTACAGTGGCTTGTGTATGAGGGGATATAGTTGGAAAAAACCTAGATGTGGTTTGCGTAAAATCCTCCACAGACATAGGAATCCGATCAATGGCACAATACTGTGAAAATATCTTAATTTCCAACATTAGAAGCTAGGAATGGAGTTGATAAAACAATACAACAGAAGAAACATCTCTTGCATTTACACCAGAAACTACTTATCCGAAAACTAAAACCAATGCAGGGTCGAGATGACCAGTTTACCTGAAATTTGAAGCCAAAATAGATGAGGGATGGATATCCAGCAGGTAAAAATTGCATAGAGGAAGCTTTTTATGGTGTCAGAACAAGATGGCATGAGTAATTTATGAAAAAGAAAGGCGTAGTAAAGAGCAAGAAGAAATCGATTTCATATCTGTTCACCCATTTTGCATACAAAGAGCAGAAATTTAGGCATACCTGTTAGAAGTCACGAGTCCAATTGTGATAGCAACGAAGCATTTCATAGCCACCCATAGCATCACCCAAAGGTAAAAGAACAAAAGTGTAACTGTCTTCAGGGCGTTTGTGAAGGAGGAATACAAAACAAAATCTTGGGGCCTGACAAGGAGGCAATTTTAAAATCCAAGTCCTCGCAGAGGACACTGTAAGCCCGATGGCCAAGCAGAAATCAAAAACACCCTCCTTCCATCCTCGCCACCCAAGCCTGTGGACCGGCCTTCCCCTGGACCTCAACTTTCTGAATTTGAACCCTCGGATTCACCACGTGATGCAGTGTTTTTCGTGCAGTAAGTTGATTAGCGTCTATACCTTGTACCTGTGCGCATGGAAAGTTTTTTTGTTGCTATTTTATTACCCGTAGGATGAGCTACATATGGCTTGAAGCATGAAGCTTAGAGGCAGAGAGTGGAGCCTGTCCAGTTTTGCTCTTACCTTTACCTGCTCCAACTCAGGCGTATCCAAATGCCACGGACAGTGATTCTCCTGAACATTCATTGATTTGTGGCACGTAATTGGTTGGATTGTCATTTAGATGAGACCAGTGGGAGTATGCATCTAATTTCCAAGTTTATTTGTCGTCCTTTTCACACCGTAATCCCCACTCCCAACCGGTTTCGACGCCTTCGACACAACTTTTAAAATGGGTTGTCAGTGAGCACATAGCTATCCCGAATCTTCTCAGAATTTGCAATGGATATAACGATGTTGTTAGTTCCAAGATATTTTCGAAATTTGCCATTGACGCGCGATGCTGGAACAAGATCCAGTTGTCGAGATTCAGAATCGTTATATTTCAATTGAAATATCATGCGAGTAAAATTGAGATGTTTTGAAGGGGGGTTGAAAATTTAATATTGATTTTTGTTAAATAATGTAAAAACAATGTAGGAGAACTGATATATTTATTAAATTTTAACAATTTTTTAAAATAATATGAACATAACCTATTTTTTGAAGTA
>APFE030038211.1:1395-17720 GCA_000404065.3 Pinus taeda
AGTGGGAGATCTAAATCTAGAGGGAGATCTAAATCTCCAAGAAAACCTATAAAGGTGGTGTGTTGGAAATGCGGAAAGGAAGGGCACTACAAAAGGGACTATAAATCTAAAGCTCTTGATAAAGAAAAGGGGTCTGATGATTCTCCTTCTGTAGAGGCAAAAACCACCTCAGATGAAGGTGGGGATGTGTACTTAGCTTCTTCAAGTACACATGTAGATCATGAGGCATGTTTGATTGACTCAGGTACATCCTTTCACTTCACTACCCATAGAGAGTGGTTTTGCGAGTATGAGAAATATGATGGTGGTGATGTCTTATTGGGGGATGATAGGAAGGATAAAATCATTGGTCGTAGAAAAGTAAAGTTGAAGGTGGAAGGGTTAGAACACTTCCGGGTGTTCTGCATATTCCTAGATTAGCCAAAAATCTGATTTTTGTAAGCAAGCTTGATCATGCAAGTGTAAAAACAGTGTTTGCAAAAGATACCTGCAAGATGGTTCAGGGGGTACTGGTATTGATGCGGGGAGTTCGAATTGGAACTCTGTACAAGCTACAAGGTAGCACTATTGTTGATGGGTGCAATATTTAAGTGGTTCCTGAAAGTGGAGCAAAAAATATGGTCTCTAGAAAGAAGACCATGTTGTGGCATCAAAGGCTTGGACATATTGGAGAGAAGGGCTTTTGAATACTTCATGGTAAGGTATGGTAGAAGGTATGAGTAATAGCTCTCTGGATTTTGATTTCTATGAAAATTTTGTATATGGGAAGCAGAATTGGGTGAGCTTCCCCTCTAGTGGTAACAAAGTGAAACATATATTAGAATTTGTGCATAATATTGTGTTTAGACCTGTGAAGTTTCAATCACTAGGTAAGTCTGTGTACTATGTATCATTGATAGATGATTTCTCAAGGAATAAATGGATATATTTCATTAAGAAGAAATCTGAAGTCTTTGACGGGTTTAAATAATTTGAGGCTCTGGTGGAAAACCAAATAGAGAAGAATATAAAGGTGTTGCGCACAGATAACGGCGGAGAGTTTTGCAGCAAGGAATTTTAAGAATTATGTAAGAAGTGTGGTATAGCATGGTAGAAGACTACTCCATACACACCTGAGCAAAATGGAGATGCAAAAAGAATGAAAAAGACGCTGATGGAAAGGGCAAGACGCGTGCTCAGTGGTGCCAGGTTAGGACAGGCATTATGGGCAGAGGCGGTGGAGACAACATGTTACTTGGTCAACAAATCACCTTCATCAGCATTGGAGGATAAGACTCCACAAGAGGTATGGACTGGTAAGAAACGATCTCTTTCACATCTGAAGGTATTTGGATGTGATGCATATGTACATTTTCCAAAGGAGAAAAGAACCATGTTGGATAGTAAATCTAAAAAGTGCATCTTTATTAGATACAAGGATGGTTTAAAGGGTTATAAGCTTTGGAACCCAGTAACAGGGATGGTTGTGTATAGCCAAGATGTGGTGTTCAAAGAGGTGAAAGATGTTATTAAACATGAAGTCCAACCAAGGGAACCTGAAAATATAGAGTTTGAGATTAAGGAGGAAGAATCAAACTCTACAGTAGAGGACGAATCATAAGATGAAGAGCCACAAACTTTGGGTGTGAGAAGATCAGTTCGAGAAAGAAGGTAGCCAGAAAGGTATAGTCCATCTACTTTCTGTTCAAATTTTTCTTTATTTGTTACTGATGATGATCCCATAGTTGTGAAGCAAGCAGTAGATTCAAAGGATGGAAAACTATAGAAAGAGGCCATGGTTGATGAAATGGCATCTTTGCACAAAAATGAGGCTTAGGATCTGGTGTAGTTGTCGGCTGGAAGAAAACCCATTGGAAACAAATGGGTGTTCAAGAAGAAGACAAATGCAGAAGGAAAGGTGGAGAAATACAAATCTCGGTTGGTAGCAAAAGGTTATTCCCAGGTGTCGGGAATTGATTTTGGTGATATTTTTTCTCCTGTTGCCAAGGTAAATTCTATTTGATTAATTTTATCTATTGTTGTTTCTTTTCATTTTGAGGTAGAAAAGATGGATGTGAAGACAACATTTCTTCACAGGGATCTAGAAGGGGAGATCTACTTGAAGCAACATGAAGGTTTTGAGGGTGAAGGTAAGAAAGAAATGACATACAAGTTAAATAAGTCTCTGCATGGGTTAAAACAATCACCAAGGATGTGGTATCAGAAATTTGATACATTTATAAGGGACTTGGCTTCACCAGAAGCAAAGTAGATCACTGTGTGTTTTAAATTAATTGGTGATCGTGTTATTTATCTGATCTTGTATGTGGATGATATGTTGTTGGTTGGAAATGACAAAGAAATTAACCAACATTTGAAGACCCAATTTTCCTCCAAATTCGACATGAAAGATCTTGGTGCTACAAACTATATTTTGGGCATGTAAATTAAAAGAGACTAGGAAAAGAGGAAGCTCTAGTTAAACCAGAGGAAGTATGTCAAGAAAATACTGTAGTGCTTTAATATGCAAGATAGTAAATTGGTGAAGGTTCCTATTCCTGTAGGTGTGAGGTTACCTGCTGAACAGTGTCCCAAGACATAAGAAGAGGAAGAGGACATGTCCCATGTTCCATATGCAAGTGAAATCAGTAGCCTGATGTATGCAATGGTTTGTACTAGACCAGACATTTCACATGAAGTGAGAGTATTGAGCAGGTTTATGTCAGAACAGGGAAGGAGCACTGGACAACAATGAAGTGGATTTTCAGGTATTTGCGTGGCACTAGTGATTATGGTTTGTGCTACCAAGGAAAACCAAGATTGGACAGAGTGTTGGATATTCGTGGCTTTGTTGATGTAGATTGGGCTGGAGATCTAGACTAGAGAAGATCTACAAGTGGGTATGTGTTTAACCTATTTGGAGGTGCAGTCAGTTGGATGAGTAACAAATAATATATAGTGGCACTATCAACTTCAAAGGCAGAATACATGGAAGCTACTCATGCAAGCAAGGAAATAATTTGGTTGTAGAGATTGTGTTCAAGTATGGGGTTAGTACAGGGAGCTATAAGGATAGACTGTGATAGCCAAAGTGCAATTTTCTTGGCAAAGAACCCTGCTTATCATTCAAAGACAAAGCACATTGATGTTCAGTATCACTTTGTGAGGGATATGATAGAAGACAAAAAGGTGTTGCTGGTAAAGGTGGACACCTTGAAGAATATTGCAGATGCATTGACAAAATCTGTGAGCTCTGAGAAGTTCTCTTGGTGTAGAGAAACAATGGGTGTTACAGGGTCGCATAAATGACTAAGCTCTCTTGTGGCCCCCCTGTCGAAAGAAAACAACAAGTGGCAGAATGTTGGGTTGTGTTATATTCTTTCCATGACTAGCCCATGTAGTTAACTGGGGGGTTAGAGGGGGGAGGGGTCGGAGCCCCCCCTTTGTTGAGCCCATTGCATAGCGAGGGGCTCATAGGGGGTTTGAGGGCTGCAGGTAACCCCCCTCTATGGGGTTCAGGGAAGTGCCCCAGAAAATTTTGTTTTTTGGACCCTATATTAGGTTGGGAAGACCTACCTATGGTTTTGTGCATGTTTTTTGCACATGATTTTGGACACGATGGTTTTTGGTCCATGGTTTTGGACGCGATGGTTTTTGGTCCATGGATTTGGATGCGATGGTTTTCATTCCATGGTTTTGGATGCGATGGTTTTTCAGTCCATGGTATTGGATGATTCGACATGTATAAATATGTATTGTAACATTGAAAGGAATATAATGAAAAAATCAAGCTAGTAGTCCTGGTTTTTGTATCCAAGGGAAAATCTCTGTGTATATGTGTTTTATGTGTTATGTTCTTGCATTGTTTATTTTATGTGTTTTAGAATTCGTATGCAAGTAATTTTTGTACTGGTGAAAACCTACATAATTAAGTTCATTAATTACAGTGTTGTTTCCCCTCATTTGATTATTTTATATATAAGAGATCAACAAAACCCCGTTGTTTTAGCTTTGTTTTAATATCAAGCAGTCTTGCAGCCAGTTCAATGAATCCAAGTCAGCAACCGTGCCAGTAATTGTCATCAATATTTGTCACGTATAGTCACCGTGGCCTAACAAGTAACTTCCTCATCAGTTATTCATACCCCCTTAATGGATGTTGAAAGAGATATTTCTGATACCCTCTGTGCATTTTCTGTATTCAAGCTTCTGTGATCCACAATGAATTAAACAAAGTCTTTTGGTAGAAATCACATGAGATAATTTTTTGTTTGACGTGTTTCGAACCAACAAGTGTGGTTCATCATCAATACCAGATGAAGAGGTAGACCATGGCAAAGGCTTAAATAGAGAGCAATGTAGAGACATAATTTCAAGTAACGTTACTTGAAATTATGTCTCTACATTGCTCTCTATTTAAGCCTTTTCCATGGTATGCCTCTTCATCTAGTCCAGATGATGAACCACACTTGTTGGTTGGCCAGCCAAAAAATATCTCATGTGATTTCTACCGAAAGACTTAGTTTAACCCTTTGTGCAATTAAACATCTTTCATTATATCAAGAGGTCATTTTGAATCGTAAGAAGTCTCCTATATTAATGGCAATGGTTAGGTCAGGTGTTCTAGCTGCTTTTGTTCCCAAAACTCATTTATTTCCTAAATTTATTCAATGGCTAGCCTTAACAATGTGCCCCAATAAATGTCTTGTAATGAATCAGTCTAGGGAAAATGTTTTTCAAGTGACTTCACAATTAATACACCAAGCTTTGAATTATCCTGTGTCAGGAACTTACACCACCTTTACTGAGGAATACCTGATTTCTTATTATGATAGCATGTCTCCTCAGGAGCTTTCTCATGTCACTTCTTTCTTAGCTCCTAAATCTAGCCAATTCTCCTTACATTACAATCTTTTCTCTTTAGAAATGTTTGCAGTGGATATAAGACTTGCGTTCCAAGTAATTGCTAAGATTATAGGGAAAGAATACTCCAAGCATGTAGATAAAGTTGTTCTGGGATTTTTCTCCTTAATGATGAAGCCTGAGATTGTATTAGACATCCCAGCATTTTGGGTAAATGCCATCAATACTCAATTTATGACTTTTCCTATCACTGGTTCTTTCAAGTTTCCTTTAGTCATTACTTATTTATTTTTGTACCAAAATGTTGAACATTTCTCTGGTTTGGCATTAAATATTGTTCATATCAATGAAAAGAAGAAATCAATGGTTTTCTAGATAGACCTAATAAGGAATGATCCAAGAGATAGTGGTTTATTTGAGTTTACTCCCTTATTTCTTCGAGTGGCTTATAAGATTCTGAATGGAAGCCTACCCCCAACTTTCTTTCCTAAAGCTCAAGAGTGTCTTAATTTGAGTAAGGATGTGAGATGTGGGGATTGTTTCATCTTTGAAGAGCATGCAGAGATTAGGCTTTATGGAGCCTCTGTCAAGCCTTATATATTACCGAAGTTTGTGCCAATGAGGCTTTTTTCCTTAGAACTTATAAGGCAAAGCTTAAATGTTGATCAAGTTCATTTTGTCCCTATGAAGAAAGGCTTCTTCTTCAAGTTTCCTAAAGCAATGGGACCCTTCATTGTAAATACCAGATAGGCTGCTCGGGAAGTTGAAAGATTATTGAATGATATGTGTCTTTTACAGGAGGTTGAGTGGGCTTATGACCCTCACCAAATTATTTCAAAGAGAAGAGTGGAGAATGGCTATTGAGCCTTTGTGCATGCAAGTAGAGCTGAAGCAAAAAAAAATGCGAATGGAGGCTTGAAAAGCACACAAGAAGCAGAGATTGAAACCCCTAGCACTACTAAAAAAGGGGTCAAGAGAGTCAGAGAGGAAATTATTGATTTAGATGAAGAAGAATCTGAAGCAGAAAAAAGAATCAAGCTTCAGGATGCAATGTCTTTGGCTCAACTTGGTTTGATTATTCAGTTACGAGAGACAGAGGCTGCCCCTACTTCACCATCCTCCAGAGAACCTATTCATGATAAGTTTCCCTTAATTCAAAGTATGTTTGCTCAAATAGTTGAGAAAAATAAGAAGATGAAGATAAATATGGAAGCTCAGGCTGAGTCTCAGGTAACCCATGAACAAACAAGATTGCTATATGCCATGGATTTGGAGAAAAGTCAACTCAAAATTGCTTTTTCACATCCTACAAAAATATCAGTGGGATCTTCTAGCAATTTCAAAACTGTAAATTTGATTGTTGACACTCACAAGCTTCCAATTCTTGAGAAGGTCAATATACATATGCAAACTAGGTTGTTAATTGTAAATGATCTATATAAGAAAAATGCAGCAGTTGCCAAGGCCGAAAAAATGCTAAATAAAGTGATTCAGTAGCTGAAGTTGGAGAAAGCTAACTCCAGAGCTTTGAATGCTCAAGTTGATGAGCTAAAGAAGATTATCGTTAAAATAGGGGTCAATCCTAATGACCAACCTACTATCCAAAATTTGTTGCAATCTACTAAATTAGTTATTGGAGTTTTGAAAAAGAAGTTGAATCTACCTACAGGTGAGCATCCCTTAGCTGTTGGGATAGCTGAAGTAGAATATGAAAAAGAAAATCTCCTACAAGATGTGTTGCAGTAGACTGAAAAAGTTTTTTTACTTAAAAAAACTTTGGACAAGCTAGAAAGATAGGTAGACAATCATGTTTGTACAGTGGTAATGCTAGCCAACACAGTTGATCCAGTAGTACAGGGTCTAAAATTAGGAACATAGCTTAAAATTGTTGAGCATGATGTGAAGAAAGCTCAAAGAGAGTTAGAAATAGCTTGCAAATTATTGAATTTAAGTGAAGAAGAAACAATAAGAGAAAGTGGTAATGCCAAGAAATACAGGGAAGATTTCCTGAGGCTTGAAGATGAAATCAAAAGGCTAAAGGAGAAAATGAGGGGCAACATGTCCTTAATTCAAGCTAGAGAAAACCTATGGGATGAAATTATTGAGGTTGTCAGAGGTATTTGGGATTTTCTGGTGATTATATCTCAAGACAAAACACTAATTCGGGATATGGAAGAGGTGGTTATTAAAAATAAGCAAAAATATCTAGACAGATCAAAGTTTGCAAAGAGGATGATAGACTTCATCAACTCTAAGTCTACTGTAGAGTTGAAGAAGTATGACATGCCAGACAGAATATCAAGTGCAATTGATTTCAATAAAATGGTTGTCAAAAACATCTACAGGATTACTGCTGAAAAGAAGTTAAAGGACATAAAGGAAGCAATTTCAAAGTTTAACATTATGTTTGACAAAAGGGTTAGGGTTGGACTTCCTTCTTGTTGGGATCTTCAGGGAAACTTGCTGCCATGGAAAACATATGAGACTTTGCTTGTTGAGGCAAAAACCAGAGTTGATAACACTCATGAAAGGACAACAGTATTAAAAGCAGCCACCATTGTGAATTTCATGAACAAATAATTTAAACTTCTCTAGATGGTGAAGACTCTATTTTCTGACAAACCTACTTATGGTAGGATTACAGCTTGCAAAATAGCCCTCAACAAGTTAGATGAAGCACCAAAATCAAATGTACCACTATGGAGAAAGTGTAAGGAATGGATGATAGAGTAGAACAAAGATGCATCAGCAGGACCACATACTCAGGCCACAGATCCAAACATAGATCAAGAATCACCAATCTTACTCTGATTTTTGTCGCTTCTTATTTTCTTGTTTTCTTAAGAAGAATGAGGTGTCTTTTACCCTCCATGTAATATTTTGTAATGACCTTTTATCTTAGATAGTTAGGAAGATAGTTAAATATTTTGGTAGTTTTGGTGGTCGCCAATTGTTTCATGATGTATAAAAAGAGGCACAATTATGGAAAACAAGTTTGAATTTTGAAGGAACTGGGATATACTATTGTATTTTGATATGAATTGATGATTAATGAAAGAATCAAAAGTTTTCCACACATTGTTGGGTATGATTTTGTAATTTCTTTGTTATGTGTCATTATGTGTCTTCCTTTCCTTAAATATGGTAATGACGTTGTAGGTCTTTGTTTACTTATGTGAATGAAGTTAAAATCCCCTAAGAGCACTCATATATTTAAATTTCCTACTTCTCCGTTTCCTCTAAGTTATAGATAACAATTTTTGTGAAAAGCAACATATTGTTTCTAACTTCTCAAAGCATTCTTCACTCAGCATTTATATTCAGCAATCAAATGGCATTTAGAGACATTCATGTCACTTAAGTATTGAAGATTAAAAATTAGGTGTTTCAGGTCCTTCATTTGAAAGTATAACATATAATTAAGTGACCACTATGTGACATAAACAATAAAAATTAATTTCTTAAGCACAATTACTACACAGCCAGGAAATTGGCTTCTTAAGAGTCAACATTAATTGGCATTGTTGTTGGGGATCGAAGACAAGAAAATTTTTTCCTAGGTTTGCAATATTTTCCTTCGGTTGTTCAGTGAGGAGGAAATATTTGGCTGCAGTCAACCAAAATTAATAACTTTGGCTAAAAAAAGGCCTCATGTTGGCTTATTGGGTCCTGACCTAGGTTTAGAAGTGGTTTGGCCAAACAAATCCCGCACTACTAGCCCTTTCGGCAATAATCCGTGGAGCGCGGACTGAAGTCTCACCCAAGGTAGTATGGGACAGTGCTAGAACTAGGTTTCTACACCCTTGGAATGTCTTGATGTGGTCTGGAGGGTTGCAAACCGTTTTGAGCTCCTACGCTACTCGGCATAGATATGTGCCCTTCGCATAGATCTGCACCAGTCACTTCCTGAATCTTATTACTTATATGGATTTATTAGAGATCCAAACTCCTTCACAAGGTCCTTAAGCAAACATTTAACAGTAACAACCAGTGCACATAGTCATTAATATGCATAAATTTAGAACACAAGCACTTAGCTGCGAACTCCACCAGCCTCTGTGCACACAACTACATAGCCTCTATCTATCTACCCACACCCTCGACTCAGAATTATAGACACAGAGAGAATATTGTCTTCATAAACCCATAACATTCAGATCCAAAAACCAAAGACTAACTTCTAACCTTAGAGCTTTTCTCTATTTATACATTCCCATGGCCCGCAGACCATGCACAAGGCCAACTCACTTTCTATTTTCTTACATTATTTTCGGGTGGACAACCCTTTGACTTGACTCATTATAATTCGCGCTCTGTGCACCTCACGGAGCCTTTACCATACTTTTACCCAAAATTGCAGACTTAAAGCCCCAAAACTGTTAGGCGGGGCCTCCACTACCCAACAAGCCCCCAACACAATCCTCATGACTCGTCCCGAGTCTCTTGGCTAGTGCGGAAATCTTTGTGCAAAGTGTTAGCCTCCTGCTGCAGCAGGTTACCCATATTTCATCATTGACATTTTTACAGACCAAATATGTCATACTTTGCATGCTGCAATGCTCCATATTTGCTAAATAGTCACCAAGCAAAGAAGGCTGCTCAGAGTTCATCTAACTTCTTTCCAAATTTTGAGAAGTTATTCCAGTTTTGTACAATTTTCAGCTAAAGGGAGGTCCAAACAGCTTAATCTTGGTCTCCCTAGGTTTCAATTTCCTATTTTAGAATATAGAGGATGAAATCTGTCTAAACAGTTTAATATTGGCAGATTCTTAGATAGGTAGAGAATCAAAGGAGCCCAACTGCTTAATCTGGGCCCTTGGAAGAAAAAAGGGTAGTTTGTAGATAGGAAGGTATAAAAAATAAAAAATTGAAATGATGGGTCTGCAAGTCTAAGTGCACCCAAACCGAAAGAAGAAAAAATGTTAGGTAAGTAGGCTGGGTAGGTAGATTTGAGGTTGCAGAATCTTGATTGTTGATTAGTTCCATGTTTTCAGGGTGTCATTTCTACTCAGGACACAATCACCAGGCAGTTTTATGTGAAGGAGCTCAAAACAGGCATAACTAAACTCCTTTCTCCATCTCCCCCAAATCATTAACTAATTTCCCCAAAAAGAGGTCAAGATCTGCTTGATATCTCTTAGTTTCATCATTTTCATGTCATTAGCTTGGGTGAAGACCTGCTTCACTCAAAAGAGAATCCATACTCTCGCTATAAGGTTCTATCTCCCCTTTTCAAGCCTAAGATTTCTGAAACTTAGCGCTTTCTTGTCAACTCAATATTAACTACTGACATTATTATTTAACTCCCTATATATTCCCATCCCCCTACTAAAACTATGTAGATAATCCCCTTATATAAATATCCCCTCCCCCCTGGTTGAAATATAACCATAAATACTTCACTAGGATTACTAAGTCACCTGAACTTTAGTAAGAACCCTCCCTCTACAAGAATTTACACTCCCAAGTGTATGGACCCCTTCCAAACACTAAGGGAACCCTTTCCAAATGCTAAATAACCCTCCCCGTGCATTCTTCTATGAAAATATTAATGTTTGATTGATAAGTTCTCACCGCGCAAACACATTTACCCATTTTCTAAAGTTAAAAACCCACCGCGCCGCGAAAAATTAAGCTTTTAACGCGCGCACACCTTTGCTAAACCCCGCGCATCTCCCTTTCCCATCCACCGTCGGATAGCCTCCCCAGATCCGATGGTCCTTGATCACATCGCTCGCCCGATTACGGTGGTAGGTTACCACCCGATGTCCAACGGTTTTACCGTCGTACACCGGGACAGGTGGTGACCTTCCATTGCATCGGGCCGCCCCTGACAGAAACCACCTCTGTACCAAAGGCGGTCCGATGCACAGGGAAAACCGCCCTCCCCTCACATAACAGGAGTGCCACCTCATCCTGCCAGGTCGCCTCCACGTCACCTCACCCTTCCTGCGCCCGCTCCACGTCACCCTGCCACATCACCCCGCCGTACTGCCACATCATCTTGATGACGTCAGCATGCTGACATCACATCCGTACCAAAGGATCCCACTGGTGACGTCAGCATGTTGACGTCATCCGTCGTACTGCTGATGTCATGCTGACGTCAGCAGCCAAAAAAGCCGAAAATTCACGCGAGAGGAAAAATCGTACTTCGGAGCTCCGGAATGAGAAACAGAGGCAGTTTTCGATGCGAGATTAGCGCGGAGCGCTAATCATGCATCGCTATGGGAAATAGGCCATATTGGGGAATATTTAGGGAATATTTTGATTCCTTAGCCTTTTTTGCACTGGAAATTGCCCGATTTTGCCAAATTAAACCGATTTGAATACAGGAAGAGACCAGAGACAAAGATTAAAGAGTATCAGATCAAATTCACAGAGATAAAACACGTCAAAGAGTATCAGAAAGCGGTGGAGACCATCAATGTAGTGGAAAAGAGTATCAGCGAAGATCTTAACAGCGGCCCAAAGCAGGATAAAATTTAATACCTTCCAGCAAAGTCAAAAAAGAGGGCGAGGCCACTCAAACTCTCAAATCATGATTATTGCACATTTAACTTGCACCAGAACAGAACTGCAGATCCCAAAGCACAGTTATTCTAGCAGTACTGCATCGAGCTTCCAAGGGCCACATTGCACTCTTTTTAATCCAGCTACCTCTGACACAGTTCAATAGATATTTACCTGCATTTAATTTTGGCACAATTTTAGGTTTAGAAAGCTCTTTTTTGCAGACCTATTTTAGGTCACTTGTAATAAATAGTTTGAGATATTTGCACTATAAAGACAACCCTGAATACTGTATTACGGGTTGGTTTGTTGGTTGATTAGTCAACAAGCTATCTCTAGCTGATTTTGCTCCGGGAGAGACTCGCACTGTAATATCTGATAAGTTTCTATAATCAAAGACTGCTTATGAGCCTTGGAGAACAGATTGTTCACTTTGTTTACTGGTTGAAGAGTGATTATGGAATTCTCGTGCTGTGCATAACTCAATAAGTGCTTCTTACCTCTGTTTTCATTCATGAATTACGCTCTTAAACAGCTGAAAGAAAGATTAGCTTATAATTTGTTTAAATACACTCTATACTCAATTTCTGTTGTTTCTTTATGCTTTCCTCTCTTTAAGCATAAATATGAATTCCACATGGCTCATGTTTGCCTTAACCCAAGACAGTTATCCAGGGATTCTTCATTGCCCCTAGATAGAGATCATCTTTCCCTCTGTTAAGTTAATGATGAGAGATTCTTAAGTGCCTCTCATTCCTTACATATCATTCATCCTTTTATTATGAATATTGTGTTACGAGCAGCTATCCTACTTCATTATTTCTCTTATGACCAGCAAGACGCACTAATAATCCTAACCCATGACTCCATGCCCAATGGTTTGAACCTTATCACTTCATAAATTGCCTCTCTGCCTGAAAGCATTTTCCTTCCATCCAAACGCAAACAAAAACCCCTGAGCCAAAAGCTAGCCTAAAATCATCAACAAAGTTGAATCATTAAGAGAGAGCCCTCTCTAATTGCAGGTGGGCTAGAACCTGCAATCCAAAAATTGGTTTGTGGTTACCTCAGCCGTATCCCTACAGGAGCCTAGGGACAACCTGAGTGATAACATAATGGCGACTCCGTTGGGGACCTCCTCAGATAAATTCACTAAACCAGTCTACAGCCCCACAGAGGAAGAAACCGACCTATGAAGGCCTCGGTCGACTTGTGTCTTTTAGAAAAAAGTTCCCAAAAATATAGTAGAAGCTGGCTCCTAAGAAGCAAACACGCGATACACGATCAAATCCTGATCCAAATTGCCCAGCTGTTTTGGAAAATCCGAATTTAATTCCTAAGATCATTAGAAAACAAAAGCAAAAAGAAGACCCAACTGTTGCGAGTCCTGAAACAGTCCAGCCAAGTAGTGTTCCAACCCCTGTCAAAGTTTTATTCCAGTCAACCCAAAGTTCCCCTAGTTCATCACCTCCTTCTCCAAGCAGCTCTTCTACACCTCCATCCCATACTCCTACTACCACTACTACTCCCTCTACCCTGGTTGTTCCTGTTATCCCCACTGCCCTAGCTGTCCCGCTTATCACCATCATCATGGCTAGATATGCACCCTTACAGCTGCCTGCTAATCCCGGGGCTGTGCCTCAGGACTACCAGTCAAAAATCACCTATTTTGATGGCACAACCTCCTACACCGCCCTACAGCATACAAAGAAAATGCAGGATTATTTCGAGAGTTATGAAATTGATGATGACAGTGTAAGAATGAAGATGTTTGTCCAAAGTTTGACCAGTGATGTCAGAACCTGGTTTAGGGAACTTGCACCCAACTCTATATTAAACCCTGAAGCCTTATACCAGGCATTTATTAACAGATGGGAGAAAAAGAAAGATCCCCTACACATACTATCTGAGTATGATACTATTAAAAGAGGACCTCAGGAAACAGTTTTGGATTACTGTGCAAGATTTAACAATGTTTACAATGCAATACCACAAAATTTAAGACCTCCACTTGATCTCGCTTTGTACAAATTCTCGGATGGCTTTGATGCTGAGATGGCATATCAGTTAAGGGAAATAGCCCCTCAAAGCCTTGCAGAAATGCAAGATGTTGCTATTAGTGTGGAAGCAAATCTAATTGCTAAAAGAAACAGAGCCAGAACTGAGAGAACCACTTTCAAAGAAGAACCCTCAGCCTTCGATCAGAAACTAGATGCTATCATCAGTGGCATCCACAGACTGGGAGACAGAGTAGACAATGTTGAGAGAAAAACTTCATGGGAGGGTCAACAGCCCAATGCCATAAGGAACCCGAACTTCAGAAAAACTCAAAACACAAACATTGGAAGGGCCAGTCCCAACCATGATATTAGACCTCCTTTTCAAGAAAACTATGCGGAGGCATCTACATCCACTGAGCCCACAGATGGGACTCATATGAACCTGATAGATTCAGAAAATGAACAACAAATCTTTCTTACGGAAGAAGACTGACCATATCCTAATGTAAAACAATTTCACACCAAGTCGGGAGAATCCTTCGACTTTAAACAAGGCTATGATACCACTGTGTATGAGGTACACAAGAAATACAAATTAAGAACAAGGACCATTGATGTTCCCCCATCTAGCAGAACAAAAGATAGCAAACAGCTCAACAGAAGTAAAGGAAATATCACCGTCAATCAACCAGCTGACAGCTCTGTACCAAACCCTCATCAGGTAACTGTGGAGGATGTAACAGACACACACTCTCCTGTTGATCGGCCTCTACCTCCCTCCTCCCCAAAAGAAGATCTGAATAGCACTCCTAAAAATCTTCCCAAAACAGAAATACCACAAACTGTCATACATCTTAACATTGACATTCCAAAAGAAAACATAGAGAGTATACCTGAAAAAGAGAAATTCGCCATTGTCAATGCCAAGAACTCATTGGAAAAACCATTCAGTTTAGAAGCAGAGATTGGAAAACTCAAGATTTCCATTCCCCTCTCAGAACTTGCCAAACATTATGTATATAGGCAACAAATTCAAAGGTCACTTCAATTACCAGAACTAAGGGATGATGTGAACGTTTTAGATGATACCCCTGAACCATTGTTTGGTCCAGAAGTTAACGGAAAAACAACATATGGACCTGTTCCACCTTTTTATGTCAGTCTGCACATACATGACAAAATACTGCATAATGCTATGTTTGACTTAGGTGCCTCACATAACCTTATGCCCAACGCTGTAATGGAAAGCTTGAACCTTGATGTCACAAGACCGTACAAAGATCTGTATTCCTTTGACTCAAGTCAAGTCAAATGTTTAGGCTTGATCAAAGACCTTTGTGTCTCTCTAGTCCAATTCCGCAATAAGACAATCTTGATGGATGTAGTAGTTGCTGACATTCCCACAAAGTATGGCATGCTCCTATCCAGATCGTGGGGAGCAAAATTGCAAGGGTCCCTTCAACTCGACCTCTCTTATGCCACTATATCTGTCTTTGGGCAACCAAAGAGACTATATAGAGAAACATTAATGAAGTATGTGGTAAGCAGTGAGGAAAAACCCAAAAATTTTCCAATTTACTCAATCCATTCCGATATGGATTCTTTTATTTTATTTAATGATAATACCAGCCCTCCAACTAATGATAAGCCATTATCTTTGGAGCAAGGAACATACATCAATGAGGAATCGGTTGCCAATACCCATGAAATTGTCTCAACAGCCAAGGCAACCAACAAACAGCAAGAAGAACATCCCGAAACTGAAATTGTAAGTCTGCCCGATCCCCAAAAAACTAAAGCTCTCAATACAAACCTCAAACAAGAAATCACATGGTATTTGGAGTTTGATGGTTCGGTTAACAAGTTAGGAGCAGGGGCTGGAGTATGGATTTACAATACTCATGATAACCACGCACAAGGCCATGCCGATAGACTCAATTTCAGATGTACAAACAACATGGAAGAGTATGAAGCTCTTCTCTTAGGCCTCAAGTTGCTCAAACTCCTAGTAGCTACTAAAGTGTCTATCCTAGGGGACTCTGACTTGATTATACAACAAATAAAAGGTAACTTTATCGCTAATGATAATAGAATGAGAGCTTACAGAGCTGCTGCCACCGAATTACTCAATGCCTTCAGTGAATTCGAGCTTGCCAAAATTGCACGAGATCACAATATTCATGCCCATAGTCTAGCAACCTTTGCTAGCACATGCAAGTTTCCCTTTGAACCAAATCACCATTTCACCGCTGAAATAAAACAAAGACCTTCGGTCCCTAACAATGTTAAGGATTGGCAGGTATTTCAAAATGATGCCTAGATTAACAGTTTCTTAACTCTGGAGGACAAATTTTCCAACACAAACATTGACATGGATGTCATGGCCGACTCACAACAGTTAGCAGAAGAAAATCACCTGACTGTAACAGCTGCAAGAGCTAAGCAAATTCTTAACCCAACTGTTTTTGACAATACAAACATAGAACAGCTTAAACAAATCTGTTTAGAGAAAACAACCAAAGCAGAGGATGAGTTTATTGATCTAAAGAGTAATGTTCTACCTGCCGGCCTTACTCCATTGGAAGACATGTTTGATGACAATGATGTGTCCAAAAAGCCAAAGATGGAACCTTTGAATGCTGCCATAGAAGAACACAACATAGGAACAACAGAGCATCCTAGAATGACTAAGTTGTAAAAAATCCACCCCCTGACCAAAAACCGAAATATGTGGATTTGTTCAAAGAATTCCAAGATGTATTTGCCTGGAGTTTTGAGGACTTGAAGTCCTATGACACCTCAGTGATCCAACATACCATTCCCTTAAAATCAAATAAAAAACCGTTCAAACAGAAACTCAGGAGAATCAACCCCATGCTCCTTCCCCTTATTGAAAAAGAAATAAAGAGAATGTTTGAAGCAGGTATCATTGCACCCATCAGATTCTCTGAATGGGTGTCTAACTTAGTT
>APFE030038211.1:19354-30327 GCA_000404065.3 Pinus taeda
TCATCCAAGGATTGTTCATTTATGTAATGTAAAGGAGGTTGCCCCCTCGAAGAGGCTGAATTCTAAGTCGTTGATCTATCTTTTCTATCTTTTCTTGAGCTAGTTTCATAACACATTCACCTTGTTAGATCTTGTTTGCATGAGTAGGGTTATTTTTCATTATTTCTTCCTAGGATTTTGAATTGAATCATCCTGGCGGAATCATCGATCCCGTCTCTTGTTCCAAGTGACCAAGGGTCTCCATTCTTTGTCACTCCCGAGGTTCCAGTTGTTAATGATACTCTCCCTATTATCCTGAGTATCCAACCGCTTAACTCTCGCACCCCAAAGGACGAGTCTTATGATATTAGTTGGAACCCATTTGGGAGCCTTCTGAAGAAGACTTTCCCGCTACTCCTCCTAGTGTTTGGTCCCGATGTCTTCCTCCAACATGGATGAGACAACTCCCGTCTCTGGTGAAGAATCCTTTGTGTGAGAAAGTGAAATACCTATTCCCACAGAAACTTCACCTTTCCGTGCAATAGGAACTTCTCCTTTCCTTGTTACTTCCCTTGGTGTCACATTTCCTTTAAGATATAATGCTTTAGTGGACATCATTGGTTCCAGGTCTCCCGTTTCGAGTTCCATATGGTGTTGTACTATCCCTCTGAGTTCGGAGTCATTTACACCTCAAATTTACAATGTGTCCATCACATCTATTCCGACCATGCCAATTGTTTGTGTGGCTTCTTCATCCCCTCTCGTCAGTGTCGCCACCGCTTCTTCAGTGGTCACCACTATTGCTGGACCTTCTGCTAGTCCTACCAATTGTGCCCCAATGGCAGGAGTTGTTGATCCCGCACTAAATGCCCTACCTTCTTTTGGTTCCATTCCAGCAGGGGGCATATGATCAATATGTACAAGCTCTTAAGAATCCATATCCTCAAAACCCATTTAATTATTATGATTCCCACGGAGCTCATATCTATTACCCCTGACCTATGCCATCTCAACCCATGATTGAGGTCACAGTTCCATTGTTTGTTGCTTGGGGTACCACCACTTATCATGGTGGCCAAGCACCACCTGTGAATTTTTAAGGGCCACCTTATCAAGGTCGTCTGTCTTATAGACAACCTTATCCAGGGCAACCTAGAGGCCCACAAGGACAACCCTTCCAGTGACAACCTTCGGCTTTTGGTGGTTCTTCCTTTACCTATTTCGAGCAACCTTCTGGTAATCCGGGACAACCTTACATTCAACAAGGTCAAACCGATGTCCAACAAGGCTACTCTTCTGGGGAAGTTGGTCAGCCTTACGGTTAGCAAGGCCAACCCACTGTCTAGCCTAGTCAACCATCTGGATAAAGTGGTTAGCCTCAAAATCAACCAGGCCAACCAACTGTCCAATCTGCTCAACCATCTGACCAGTCAGGACAACCCTTAGTGGTGCAAGGACAACCCAGTACCCAGCAAGCTCAACCTTCTGGGAATGTGGGTCAACCTCAATATTAGCTAGGTCAACCTTCTAGATAGATGGCTCAACCACAGTTTTATTAGGGACATCAGTTTGGGCCTGCTGAACCGGGCACTCAAATGATTGTTGCATCTCAAGCACCACCCAATTTTCAGCCCCAGTCTGGGCTCCAGACCCAATTCGGTCGTCAAATTCAGGTTGGATCCCAATCTCAACTTGCTTATCAAACCCAGCCCAGCTACCAGGCTCAATTTGAAGCCCAACCACCTTATGGTACCCAACAATCCCAAGGGCAACCTCAATTTGCCCCATATCAAAATTATCAACAACTGCAACTAAATCCTTACCAGAATTTCCAGCAACCTTATGTTGCTCCTACAAGCCAAGTTGGTAATTAGTGGAATAATGGGGGGGAAATCTAGGGTTAATCATCTAGTTACAGCTATAACCCCTACGAGCAAAATTCCTACGGACAAAACCTTTATGGGCCAAATCCGTCTGGACAAAACCAATGGGGGCAACAAGAAGCTGGGTGGAACTCTGGTACTACCTCCTACCCATGGCCTCAGATGTCCTTTAATCCTCAGTTACCCTTTTTAGCGACGTTGGAATTATCAGACGTGTCCAAACTAACAAATGATCCCATTATTCATAATCCGTATTGGCCGCCGGTTCCAACGAAAATTCCAGGTGATTGTCCCAAGTTTGATGGTAAAGCTGGAGAAGATCCCTAGGCCCATGTTATGACATATCATCTATGGTGCTCATCAAACTCATGGCTTGATGATTCAATTCGACTTCACCTTTTTCAATGGACTCTCACTGGCTCTGTTGCTAAGTGGTATATTGAGTTAGCTCGCAGACCTTTTCAGGACTTTAAGTCATTAGCTATGGCATTTTTAACTCATTTTCAGTTATCGATTCAATATGAAACAGGCACACATCTTCTGACAACCTTAAAACAGACTATGGCCACACATATCTCTGATCATATTCATGAATGGAGATGATGTCATCGTTTGATTAAGTTTTGGATTCCCGATCAGCTTCTGACTGACTGGTTTACGACTTCATTTGTCGATCCGATAGCTCGAGACATTACTATGGGGGCATGTGTAACTAAAGAGCAAGCTATTGCACGTGCTCAGTACCTTGACTTGGTTTACTCCCAGTCTGGTATGCTATATGATTATTTTCCTGATTCTCTGAGGCCTGAAACTTCCAAAGCTCCACCAACACTATCTGTTGACGGTTTCATTGGTTCTGTCAATCCACCCTCTAAGAAATCTTCCACAAACCCTGGGAAGAAAAAGTTGAATACTTCAAATGAAAATACTTCTCAGGTTGTATCTAATGCTGGTAACACTTCCAAGGTGAATGTCATCTAGTCCTCCATGACAGACAAAGGCTCGAAAGGGAAAAAGAAAGGAAAAGGGAAGAATAAAGCTAAACAGCCGAAGCAAGATTCCCCTAAACCTCCACCTGAGGAAGGTGCCAAACGCAAGCCTAAGTATCCTTGCCTTATCTGTGATGAGGATCACTATACCAAAGACTACCCAAGGTAGTTTGAAGTTAGTCATTTGCTGAAAGGTGCCCCTGGAACTCTTGTCGTGCTCAAACAACCTTTTCCCTCGCAACAAACTCAGATGGTGGCTGATCCATCTCAATCCTCTTCTCCCTTTGGTTCTCAGGTATTTATGGCTGGGATGATTCCCATACACATTAGTACTTGGGTGAAAGAGTATCCGTCGCCTACCCGGAAGGAGCCTGAGGTCCCCTCTAGTGCTCCTCCATCCAGTTTTGGTCCCCTTCATATTGAACGACCTAGCACTGAAATGGTCATCCGACCTCCTGCTAAAGGCGTGTACTCTGAAAATCTTCATACAACCCCAATGCTTGTGCTGCTCAGCACTATAGCATCATTGAGGACTTAGCCCAAGCTTCGTCAGCTATGTCAACATTAGAAGTTCTCCAGAGCTGCCCCTCTCAGAGGAAGTCTTTGCTATCGGCCATCGGTGGCATTGACCCGGCTGATTTAGATTTGATCACTTTTGACCTAGACAATCATATACCAAGACTGCCTAACCAAATTTGCTTCCTTATTAAAGTCATCATCATTCCAAAATGATCCATTGCACCATCATTGATGAAGGCGCTTCTACTTGCATAATTTCTGTTGCTTGTTGGAAGGCTATTGGTTCTCTGACTCTGAGCCAGTCTCCTATGACCTTGGAAGCCTTTGATGGGAGAGAGCCTCATCCTTATAGAATACTCCAATGCTTGCCCATTACATTGGAAGGAAAGACGGTCGAAGTGGAGTTCAAAGTTGTTGATGCCAATTTGACTTACAACCTCCTTTTAGGATGAAGTTGGACATATGCCATGCGAGTCGTGGCTTCATCTCTATTCCGTGTCATTCGTTTCCCTCATCAGGGGAAGATCGTCACAGTAGACCAGCTATCCTTCTTCGCCTCTTCCTTCGATGGCAGCATGCCTTTCATGGAGCATACCTCAGTTCCTTTTGAGAGTGTGGGTGCTGGACTCCTTAAAGATCCTGTCCTTATGGGTGTTTTTTCACTCCCACCTCCTAACATCACCCCCATCAATATGATTTATGTTCACTCTGATCCATGGGTTCTTCCTCCTGTCGATTAGATAGAATCCTGGGGCCATGAGGTATGCCGTTGAGTCCTACCGAGCTCAACTATGTCAAAATTGTTTCCATGTCGGCTCCATCCTCTCAATCTTCTCCTTCGAGCAGAGCTCTTGACTCATACATGTAGCCCCCTTGGCTTGGAGATAGCACTTCTTCAGACCCTTTACAGGAACATTTTCCTTCTGATGAAGCAATCATTGAGACTATGTCTTTCGAGGAACCCCTTTGGCTTGATCATCACCATCGTTCCTCATTTCTCCCTAACCATCAGTAATTGCTTACTTGTCTCGAGCGATTTGCTTCTTGTTTCCCCTCTCAACCTCTTCAGACACCTATCCAGATCTATCAAGTTCCTTCTGAAGGGAATATGGGGAACATCATGTAAACCCAGCCAATCGACATCTCTATTAAACTAGGGATTGTCGAGCACATCCATGTTGGAGTAACTTGTACTCCAAAGGAGATTCAGCTTTATACAGGTCTTTTTCCTGAATTTCATGATGTGTTTGCCTGGTCTTACGAAGAGATGCCCGACATCGATCCTACCATTGTGGTGCATGAGATACCTACCTATCCAGGTGCTAAACCTGTTCGATAGCATCTATGCCCCATGCACCCTCGAAAGGCTACTGCTATTAAAGCGAAAGTTGAAAAGCTTCTTAAGGCCGGTTTCATTTAACCCATCCCACTCACAAATTGGGTCTCTAATATTGTCCCTGTAACTAAAAAACATGGCACTATCAGGGTATGTGTTGATTACCATGATATTAATCAGGCCTGTCCCATAGATAACTGCCTTACACCCTTCATTGAACAGCTCATTAATGAGTGTGCCAAGAGTGAAATATACTCATTCATGGATAGCCTTCCTAGTTATAACCAGATTAATATTGCCCCTGCCGATCAACATAAGACCGCCTTTATCTGTCCGTGGGACACTTTCACTTATAAAAAGCTCCCTTTCGCTTTAAAAAATGTTGATGCCACCTTCCAACGTGCATTGTCTTACACATTTCATGATATTCGAAACATTGTGCAACCTTATCTGGATGACCTTTTGGTTCATTCAGTAAAACGTCAAGACCATCCGACCCACCTTCACAGAATTTTTCTCCGTTGTGGACACTATCGTATCCGACCTAATCCGCATAAGTGTGTCTTCTGTGTCAAGTCAGGCAGACTTCTCGGGTTCATCGTCTCCTCAGAGGGTATCTGTTTATCCTCTTAAAGTCAAAGCCATCCCGAATCTTCCTTCCCCTGCTTCTTTGCAGCAATTGCAGAGTTTGCAAGGAAAAGCAAATTTTTTACGACGATTCATTCCGAATTATGCCGAAGTGGCTAAAGGCTTACGCAGTTATTAAAATGTGACACCCCTTTTCATTGGGATACCATTGCACAAGAATCATTCGAGCACCTCAAGGCTCTCCTTGTTTCTGCTCCTTTGTTACCTCCCCCTGATTATCACCAGGACTACACTCTTTATTTATCCATTGCTGATACCACCATCGGCATGGTTCTAGTTCAAGACGATGATGATGGTACTGAGCATGTTGTTTATTATCTCAGCCACAATTTACTTGATGCGGAAACTCACTATGCCTATGTCAAGAAGTTGGCATTGGCCGATGTTTGTGCCATCCAACGTTTCTGCCATTATGTACTATTGCGTACCACGACGGTGATTTCTAATTGCAACCTGATGACGTACATTTTTGTCACGTCAGTTTCTAGGGGGCAAACACTCAAAGTGGATTGTCATCCTCCAAGAGTTTGACTTGGAGTTCACCACCACCAAGTCCAAGAAGTCCCTTGTCTTCGCTGAGTTGCTTTGCTCTCTGCCATCTGTCACTGCACCCTCTTAGTTAGATGACCATATTCTGGATGAAACTCTGTTCTTGATTAGTACCCTTGATCCTTGGTATGGGGATATTATTGTCTATCTTCAGACATCCTCCTTTCGTCTTGATTTGTCGAAGAATGCTCGACGACGGATTCGCCATCAGTCTTAGCCCTATCGCATTATTAGGGACACCCTGTACCGACTCGGTGCCGACTCTGTTCTCCGTCGATGTTTAACACTCGAGGAAGCTAAACGAGTTCTAAATGACTGCCATTTTGGTGCCTGTTGTGGTCACATGTTCAGGTATGCAACTACTCAGAAGATTCTTCATGCTGGTTATTTTTTTCCCTCCATCTTCAAGGATTACATTCTTGCCATCCGCTCTTGTCATGAGTGCCAAATCTACCAACGAAAAAGGCACACGCCTCCCACTCCATTGCACCCTGTTGTTACAGTCGGCCCTTTTTCCAAATGGGGCATTGATTATATGACCTGTAACCATTGCTCAGTTGGGGGGCATGGGTATATCATCGTTGCCATTGATTATTTCACAAAATGGGCCGAGGCGATGCCTACATTATCCGAGGATGGTCACACAGCGGTTCAATTTTTGTTCAATCATGTTATTTCACGATTCAGACTCCCTCAGGCTATCGTCACTGATCACGCAAACATTTCCGTAATCATATGATGAATGAGCTAACAAACCAGCTAGGCTTGCAGCATGATAGTTCGACACCATACTATCCTCAAGCCAATGGCCAAGTGGAAGCTATCAACAAAGTTCTAGTTACAATGCTTCAATGCACCATTGGCATGCACAAGTCCAACTAGCATTTGATGTTGTTCTCCGCCTTATGGGCCTACCGAACTTCAATGAAGGATGCCACCAGGTTCACCCCGTTCCAATTGGTTTACAATCTGGAGGCTACCGTTCTAATTGAGTGTGAGAGCCCTTCTCTGAAATTAGCCGTCGAATTATTCCCCAACACTACTCCGGTAGAAGAACGTCTTCTCTATCTAGAGCGACTAGATGAGACCCGTCGACTAGCCTCTCTATCCATTGAAGCATAGAAGAAGAGAGTGAAAACTCAGTTCGATCATACTATCCATCCTCATTTTTTTGTTGAGGGAGATTTAGTCATACTTTATGATCAAGTGAATGATAAGCTGGGGGCAGGAAAATTCGAGCCTATGTGGCACAGGCCTTATATTGTAAAGCAAGTTTTGCAAAAAGGGGCCTATGAGCTGATTGATTATGAAGGGAACCCTCTAGATAAGCCTTGAAATGGGCTTTATATGAAAAAATATTACGCATGAACCCCATGCACTCTGATTTGTACACACGAGTGTTCTTAGCGAGTGTGTTGTGTGTGTGTGTTTTCATGTCTGGCTTGGTGTGTAGGCATAATTACCACTTATTGCATCTTTTTGCTTCATGTTGAGATGTCTGGTACACCTTACGTTGGTTTCGTTCATGGTGGCTGCTGTAATACACGCAACCTGTCCTCTGCAGCATGGGTGATCTACGATCCTCACGGTGAGTTGGTAGACCTTCAAGGTGTTTATTTGGGTTGTACCATAAACAATGTCGCTAAATATAGTGTTGTTATTGAATTACTGACTGAGGCTATTAACCTCGGCATTCATGCATTGGTTGTGAATCTGGACTCTCAGCTTGTTGTCCACTAGCTTAATGGGCGTTATTCTATCAGAGATCATTGGATTTTAAGGAATTTTGATTTTATTACATATCAACACATTCCAAGATGGTTAAACACATTAACTGATGCATTAGCAAACCATGTATTAGACAAACATTTGCGTAACATGTAATCAATACAACATATAGAAGCATTCAAAACACAATAATGAACCATAGGAATATGTATATATATATATATATATATCTCATATTATGTTTATGTATATATATATATATATATATCTCGTTTGGCGCATCGAGGCGCTCAAAAAATAAATGTATATGTCCAAATAGAGTCTCTGTTCTCCGTACATCTGAGACACATGTCTCTCAAAAAATCAACAGGAAATAAAACCTAGGTGTCTACTGTGGTGGGTTATGCTCCCTATAGCACACCACAACTCATGCAACCTATCTCAACAATCAGTGCACCCTAGGTATCACCCCTACTGTATGGATCTGGAACTCTATGGAGACCTCCTCAATCCCCATGTAATCAGGGATCCCCGCCGTCAGACCCTGGAGATTTTGGGCCACTGTCTCTATCGAATCGTCAGCTGGAGGAGCCAAGGCTAGCTCTCTAATACCTTGTGGGTCCCTCCGCACCTCCGGAGCCAATCCTACAAGCTTCATTAGTCCCACATCTGCAAATACCATAGAGTACCTCATTAGGACATATGCATGAAAAAATCCAGAAAACATCATACAAAAATAACATAAAAGTGCTTTACCGCCATGATCCCACTGCTCATCGGGGGGTAGCTACATGTCAGGATCTCCACGAAAGTCCATACCAGCATATGGCTAGTCCTTAATGAAGATCGTATGGCACTCCAGCCACTCACGGAATAGTGTCCCCCCATGAAAATGGGCATCTGCCACCTCCTCGTGGCATAACATGGGCCCACCGTGTGATCGTAGTGTCCCACGGTCTCACCGCGTCTAAGTCCATATCTTGCAACTGTAGTGCCAAAAACCACTCCAACATGAGCGGGATCAAGATTGACCCATAGCCAAACTGTTTCATCTCTCGTCGACGACAGTTGGTAAGTTGTATCTTCATGTTAGCCGTCACTATTTTCGCCCAGTTGAACATGGTCAGATTAAGGCATTTGAGAGCCAACCGTAGTTGGGTCTTCGATGCATTGTGTTGGGCTGGGATCCCGCCACCCTCATCACCATAAAGAGAACTGCACGAAGAACCAAGTCTTCCACCATCGAAGTGGCCACCTTCCCACTCTTTGATTTGCGTGCCCTGGGGCACACTCATGCCATCAACATCTCTAACGGTTCACAACCCTCGGGGCGTTGGACCTCTAGGATCGGCCTCTCACCATGACGGGACAATCCAGTAAGGAAATATATGTCTGTTGCATCGAACTCAATATCTCAGCCCCAAATTATGAATTTTCCATCTGTTGGGTTCCATGCACGGATTATCAGCTCTAGCAAATCGGGTTGGGCCCAAAGGTGCGGAGTAAGGAAGAATTTTAGCAACCTGCATGCACGCAAAGCATTTTGGCACCCAACATCAGTAAAAGCTTCCTCATCGTTAACATCATGAGTTCGTTCCTACCAAAAAAATGCCATGATGCCCTGTGTGACGAGAAAAGATGAGTTAGAACTTCGTTTATAAATTTCAATTCATATTTTGCACAAAAAATTAATTTTGCGTCATCATCACGACTGTTTTTAAAACAGTCGCGATGGTGTGAAGTTGACAATTCATTTTTCTTATGGTCATCGCGAGAATACATCATATTCTCACGACGATCGGAAAGTGTTATGTGTAAATCACACTCAGTCATCGCAGACCTGAGTAGCATACCTGCGATGATTGAGCGGTGGACTTCGACTCAAAAATCCATCTAAAATTACATACCTAACGCTAAAATGCATGAAAAGACTACTGAAATGAAGCACAGGAAGAATTTAACTTACTTGGTAGAAGTTTCACGATGAACCGTCGACGAATGAGGCTGGAATCAACTTGAGAAATTCGCTTTGCTTGGTGCTCCAAATGCTCCAATGGTAAAATAAATAGTGCAAAAGGTAGAAACAAATAAATTACCCCCCCACCTTTTATAGTAATTTTTTGAAATATTAAAATTTTCACTTTAGAATGTGGGTATTTACCATTTTTATTGGATGGTTAATTGGATTTTCTGGTTTCTAACTATGTTTTCGCATATATTAATCATTTATGTCGAATGGGTTTTACGGTTGACGTGTTTTGTGCAGGACTACAGGTCGTAGAGTTATGTCATACTTCGTGTGCACTTGGTCCATAAAGTCGTCTTTAATGCTCTTTTCCGACTTAAAATATGAAAAGATAGCCGAGTTGTTCCTTCCGACCCGTTAAATGAAATGAGAGGCAGTTTTCTTTAAGCTCTTTTCCAACCATGTAAATGTGAAAATATTGCTGAGCTTTTTTTGTTTCAGTCTTGTTATTGGTTATGAAACGACATGGTTTCAATCACTTTTCTACTTTTTCGGGTCGACGTCACTAATCACGAAAAGTGCTCCTTGATCGTAATGGTCAAGCGATTCTTTCAAGTATTGTTTTATACTTTTTCAGGCTTGAGAGACACAAATTTATGAAAAAGGACCCCCCTGGAGTTTTCCTTTTCGTGTCTTTTCAAACTCCCTAAACATGAAAAGGACTCCGAGTTTTACCTATGTTGGACTTGCTCAACCTTGATGACATTGGACTCATTGCCATGACGAGACTCGATCTTCTCCTCCCTAGGGCTCATTAAACTATTACTAGGTTGGATTCAATCGAACTTATATTACAAGCACATGCTATCCCCTTCAAGCTTGTTTTCAAAAATTAGGGTACTCGCTAGCAATGGTGGGGGAAAATTTGGAAATCATCATTGATTGTCTATGGAAACTAGTTACTCTTGAACATCGACACTTTTGCTTCTTGTTGGGTTGGGATATCCATACATCATCATTTGGCCTTCCTATTGGGTTGTGTTATATTATATCCACGAATAACCTACGTAGTGAACTGGGGGTTAGAGGGGGGGCGGAGACCCCCTTTCGTTGCGCCGATTGCGCAATAGGGGGTTCACAGGGGGGGCGGTAGCCCCCCCTGTTTAGGGGGTTTGAGGGGGGCGGGTAGGCCCCCTCTACGGGGTTGGGGGCAGCGCCCTGAGAAAATTTTTATTGGACCCTATATTAGGTTGGGCAAACCTACCTATGGTTTTCAGTCCATGGTTTTGGACGTGATGGTTTTTTCGGTCCATGGTATTGGATGCTTCGACATGTATAAATATGTATTGTAACATTGAAAGGAATATAATGAAAAA
>APFE030038220.1:55425-80948 GCA_000404065.3 Pinus taeda
AATCTCAAAACTGCCCTATTTCCTAGGGATTTTCTAGTGACTAGTCATGTTTGACCAGCCTTGACCGGGCCTAATAAAGCTTGTTCTGGCTGAACTAAGTGGATTTAGTTTAGTCCTAGTTCCCAAGCTGTCCATCCATGCATCAAACTCGAGCCCAAGTGTCCTGCAAACATGTCATCCACATAGCTATTACGGGAATTTCTGTTTCAGTCCAAAATTGCACTTGAAACTCAATTTTCATAAAAACTTCTAGAAGTTGCAAAATTAAAATTAAACACCTGAATATGCATAAAATACATCAAAATGATATGGATGTGCTGGAAAATGGATGGAAAATATAAGGATTAAGTAGGTTTCCCTAAGAAAAAATAGACCAAAACTGAGGGCCAACTAGACCACAACAATATTACAACTTGCAGACAGGTCCAAGTCTTGGATGTCCTTGCAGGGAAGAAGTTCTTCTCTTTCTGGGACGAATTCAGCGGTTATAATCATATTTAGATCAGCTTAGAGGACCAAGATAAAACCACCTTCACCTGTCCTTGGGGTACTTTTTCTTATAGGTTCCTTCCTTTGGATTATGTAATGCCCTTGCCACTTTTCAAAGGGCGGTTCTGAGCATCTTTGTTGAGCTAGTCCATGACTCTGTAGAAATCTATATGGATGATTTCACTCCCTATGGGTGTGACTTTCTAAAGGCTCTCTTTAATTTGGTAAAGTACTAAAGAAGTGCATTTAAATGAACCTATCACTTAGTCTTGACAAATGTGAATTCTTAATGAATGCAAGGACTATTTTTGTTCATTCAATATTCCAGGAAGGAATACAAGTGGACCCAAATAAAATTGCCATTATAAAAAGGGTCCCTACTCCTCAAAAGTAGATGGACGTTAGAATTTTCTTGGGCTTAGCTGGATACTATAGGAGATTTATCAAATACTTAATCAAAGTAGCCTCCCCATTGTTTGGACTACTAGCCAAGGACTCTAAATATTGCTGGTCAGATAGTTGCCAAGAGGCTCTAGAAATCTTGAAGGATAAGTTGACTATTGGGCCCATACTTAGGGGCCCAAATTTGGCTCTTTTCTTCCACATCCATTCTGATGCATCTGACAAAGTTGTAGGAGAATCTCTAGGACAGATAGATGAAAAGTTTCCTTATGCCATTTACTTCATTACCAAAAAATTCTCTAAGGCTAAATTGAATTACACTATGACTAAGAAGGAACTCTTAGCTGTTGTCCATTCTTTGAATAAATTCAGATACTACATCATTGGTTATCAAACCTTTGTGCATATTAACCATGTTGTTATCAAGTACTTAATGAAAAAGCCTAATGTGAATGCTAGAATGTTTATATGGTTTATTTTATTGCAGTAGTTTGATTTAATCATCATTGATAAGCCAGGTAAATAAAATGTAGTTACAGATTTTTGTGTCTAGGCTTGCTTTGCCTGTAGGTGAAGAAGGGATGGTTGATGACCAGCTATCAAATGAACACCTGTTTTCTATTTCAGTCATCTCTCCATGGTTTTCTAACATAGCCAACTACCTAGTTGCTGCAAATTTCCCTCCAAATCTGTCATCAAGGGAGAAGAGAAAGATTGTAAGGAAGAGTGCCCCATTCACTTGGATTGAGGGAAATATCTTCAAATTGGGTCTAGATTAAAACTTGAGGAGATGTGGCAGGGAAGAGGAATTCTTTGACATCCTCTTAGCCTATCATGATGGGCCTCATGGAGGTTACTTTGCTGCCAATAGGGTCATGTTTAAGGTACTACAAGCTGGCTACTAATGGCCCACTCTCAACCAAGATGCAAGAAGATACACTATTTGATGTGATCTAGAGGATGGGGAAACCTACTCCAAAAAATGAAATTCCCTTGCAACCTTAGGTGGATTTAGAGCCATTTGACAAGTGGGACATGGATTTCATTAGGCCAATTGATCCACCATCAGGGAAGAAAAAGTACATAATTGTATGCAATGATTATTTGGAAAAGTGGGCTAAGACCAAGGCTATGAAGGTAGAAACAAAGGATAAAGTGGTTTAGTTCTTGAGGGAAAATGTGTTTTACAAATTTGGGTACCCTAGAGAGCTAGTAATTGATCAAGGAGCTCAATTCACATCACATATGATCGAAAATTTGTTAAGACAACATGGGATAAAGCACATAACATCTACTGCCTATCATCCTCAAGCCAATGGACAAGTAGAGGTCACAAATAGGGCATTAGAAGGCATCCTCACCAAGGTTGTGAACAACAACAAAAAGGATTGGTCAAATAGACTAGTGGAGGCCACTTGGGCCTACAATACGAACTTGGAAGACAACTACTGGTTTCACTCCTTACGACTTGGTCTATGGAAAGAAGGCTCTGCTCTCCATTTAGTTTGAATACAATACCTCGAGAATGGAAACAATATTGAATTTGGATGTTACAAAGGCACACCAAGAGAGGTTGCTCTAGCTGAATGGTTTGGATGAATTCAGGATGCAGGCCTTCCTACACACTGAAGTTATCCAAGTACAGAGGAAGGTTTGGCATGAAAAAAACATCAAGGACAAGATTTTTCAATAAGGGGATTGGGCTCTGCTATATGACTCCAGGTTCAAGTACTTCAAAGGAAAATTGATGACAAGGTGGTTAGGCCCATACCTAATAGATAAGTGCCATGATAACGGAGTTGTTCAAATAAGGACCATTAATGAGGAAGGTATTCCCTTGCTTGTCCATGGATACATATTGAAGGATTACAAAAGACATTTGTCCAGGGAAGAGTTCATCAACACTATTAGCAAGGAGGTAAATGTGATTGGAAGTGTCTTAGCTTCCAAGTCACATAATTTTTGAAAACTACTTTTATTTGTGAAAAAAAGAAGAAAAAAAATTACAATAAGAGGCCTAGATGAAAACCTCCATGAGGCATCTCAAGTCAGCTCTTGGGTTGAAAACCTCCTTGAGAAAAGAGAAAAAAAAGAAAAATAAAATATCTCTGGGTGATAAACTCCCTTGAGGCTCCCAGGGTAGGCAAGTAGGTTGAAAACCTCTCTTGAGGGAGCTTGTGTGTCCCTAAAAAAAAAGAGAAGAAAAAGGGGAAAAAATACCATGACAGGGAACTCCAACCTGTCCATTAATAAATTCTGGCATTTTGCATGTTTTTGAAGGCAATGGAAATTGCAGAGCTACAGGGACAACATGCTCAGTTTCTTTCCATTTCTCCTTCTGTCCGCTCCATGTCATCCATGCCAACCATGTCCCTACCACTCATCCATTGTCGAGCCTCAAAAATCAGTTTTTTTACCATTTTCTTTTGTGCTACAGGATATCCTGTAGATACTACAATTAGATCCTGTAACACTACAAGATGTCCTGAAATGCTACCGGAAAGTGGACCCGCTAAGAAAATCATCCTGCATTCCTATTATACACTGATTAGGAACCCTACAATTCAAAAAATATAATAATAAAAAAGGGGGACATGTCCTCCATTTTCACAACCCTTCACCACTCCATCAGATCTCTGCCATTATCCTCCAAACCCTACACCACTTTCCACTATCCCTCTAAAGAAAAAAACCTTGAAAATGAAGAAAAAGGGGTTGCTACAAGATTTCCTATAGCAGCTACAGGATCTCCTATAGCAGCTTGTGCCACTATTGCAAACAACGTGAAGCTCAGTTTTTCTACCCAACCTGAGTAAGGAAGATTACCATCATCCATGGGCACCTTGTTCTTCCTAGAAAGAATCCATAGCAACAATAACACCGAAAGGATATCAAGCACCTGAACACACGAACAATACAAGAAATTATCTTTATAGGAACAAAAAGAAAAACACAGAAAGAGAGCAAGGAAGAACTTCCATGAACAACAACACATAATTCAACTACTCCAACATCCACCAATCATCAAAAGGTAGGATCAAGTACGGTAACTTACTCAGCTCTTACCTAGATAGGATATGATAAAAAATGTGTAAATGTCGAAGAAAGACCTTTTTTTTAAGTTGGAGGTGGCCAGTTAACTTGGCCAACCTCAACTCGTGATCAAAAAGTGATCTTTCAGTCAACATGCCACGTAAGGATGTCAAATTGGTGGGAATCAGTTAGAAAGGTGGTCGAAATCAGTTAAGAGGAAGTGGGTGATGATTACGAGAAGTAAGTGAATGATGACCAACGATGGGCCAACAATTCAAATTAGGAAATCTCGTACCACTGCCAACCAACACAATGCTCTGAGTCCTAACCATAAATAGCATAATACCCCAAACTTTCATGCAATTTTTTTCGATCATTTCGAAATCAAGGAGATAAGGACGATCTTGGAAATCCATCAAAAAACGTTGAACCCTTCTCTGGCCATCCTAGAGGAAACAACTACAAGAATCACTGAAGGCTACAAGAAACTACATGAAACAATGAAATTCCACTCAAATTTTGCAAAGGTGTGCCTAGGGTCAACTTGGTCCTCAATTGCCATAATCTTAGGCATTTCAGTGAGAAGTAAGTAGCCTATATCTCCTTTGTTCTTGGTTTTCATAACTGATACACTCTGCACTATCTTAGTAATTATAGTCATCTTGGGAACTAAAAAGAGTTTGGGGCTATAAAAGTAAAAACAAATTGTGGCTATAAGGAGTTGTAGTAGTTGTAGTCATCCACTAAGAATTTTAGATCTCATCTACCCTGAAATTCATACTGAAGCTATCCTGCAAAACCTCTTGCACTTAGCTAAAACCATAGAATAAATGGGAGGGGGATTCAATAGGAGAGAGCCCACATATACATCAATACTTCACCTTCATCCCCCTATGGCAGACATCTTCAGGAGACATCATTGGTTAGGATTTTTTGAGTTGCACAAGGGATATGATGATGATATAAATTATGAGTTTTCCATGGCGTTAAATCCTCAAAAAATAACAAGTGCTACCACCATGGTAAGAGGGTTTTCCATTACCATCAATCCTGAGGTGATTAGGAGGGTGAAAAAATTTCCTCTAAGGGTCAATTGGAGAAGGGAAGATAAGGCTAGCAACACCTTTGCTAAGAAAAATTTCTTCACTAATGATGAGAGACGAATTGAAGACAAAAATGGGGTCAAAAGGGGGAGTCTTCCATATCCCTTGGATGAGTTAGCCTACCACATCCTTAAATACATTTCTTGTGAAGGGAGATTGAGTGTAGTTTATGACTATCAGTTCAGCTTGCTCCATGAATTGAGATTCCGAACTAGTTTTCCCATAGCCCAAAGAGTAAGTGTGCCCTATTCTTTCCTACAATCAATCATAGACATGAGCCAGAACGTGAAAGAGGGAAAGAAACCATAGTTAGCACACCATGTTATCATCAAGATGATAATAGATGATTCTTTGAGTTGATCAAGAGTCCCTGTCCTCTAGTCCACATTCAAAGATATGTACAGAGAAGCGTCCCTAGAGACCCAAGTCCTTACACTTGGTGAGAACCCAACTTTAAGTGAAGAAGAAGGAGAAGAACAATAAGGAGAAGAAGAATGAGGAGAAGAAGAAGGAGAAAAAGAAGAAGAAGAGGCAAAGGCAGACAAAACAAAGGAAGAAGAAAAAAAAGAAGAAAAGAGAGAAGAAGAGAAGGAGCAAAAGAAAGAGACCAACCTTGAGAAGACCACTGCACTTGAAGAGGAGAAGATATCCCCAGATCAGGGAAGGCTATCTCTTGAACCCACTAAAAAGGAGGTATCTGATGCCTTAGCTGCTTTGAGCACATCCATCAAATCCACAAAGAAAATGTAGAGACAAACTCCCCTCTATTTCAAAACAACAAGAAGCACTAGGATTAAGTAGGGGAAGCCACAATCCCCCACAAAAACCCCTATTGTAATTGAAGAATCACCAAGTAAACAGGAGGAGCTAAAATACATGGGAATGAAGGTTGAGAAAGTCCATCACCATGAATAACCCAAAAGGCTCCCATTACCTATGTCAGGAAGCATGTCACTAGGTCAACCTCAACCAAGCATCCCAAGGCACTTGTAACACTCCAATAGAAAGGAAAAGGTTAGCTGCAGGATCCCAAAACAATGTTACAGGAAACACTGGCAGTGCTACAGGAATGGAAAAATGTGTTATAGGAAGAGTAGTAGGGGAAAAAAGGAGGCAAAGAAGAAACACCACAAGCACAAGAGGGGGCAACTTCTCCAAAGACAATTGATGGATATTTTATAGAGCTACAGGAGCCTAGTCCATAACCCAACTTTAACTCCTACTACAAGTTCATTGAAGGAAGTAGAGTGATCCCACATAAATTTTCAATGCCTCTCTTATTTGAACTTGAAAAAGAAAGAGGAAGGACACATCGATGGATGTAGATTACTAATAAAGTAGAAGATGTGAGCCTTATGGAAGAAAAAATCCTAGAGATGGGCAAGGAGTTGAGTGAATTGAGAGATACATAA
Source organism: Pinus taeda (assembly GCA_000404065.3). Classification (NCBI taxonomy): domain Eukaryota; kingdom Viridiplantae; phylum Streptophyta; class Pinopsida; order Pinales; family Pinaceae; genus Pinus; species Pinus taeda. The sequence goes on from APFE030038220.1 coordinate 61,865, forward strand.
TACAACATGAAAGCATAGTTGCACGTATAAAACACATGGCTAAGGAGGAAATTGCAAGAAAAGGATACCCAATTGGCCACCATGGCAAGCCTCTCCATGAAGGCACTTCAATGTAGAGTGCCATCCAACTCCTATGTAATTTACCTCAAGCACCAATGAATTAAGACATTGGCACAATAGGGGACCATGCCATTCCAGGATTACATGCAGTTCATTGATTGGTGTGATAAGAGTACCCTTGAGGACAAGGCTAAGGTATTTGAATTCTGCTTGCACAACCTTGTCTTAAAAAACCTTAATGTTTGGGATCCCAATGCAAAGTTAGGAGACTTTCAACTGATGGACCTTGCATCATGGATGAGTCATGAGGAAGCCAAGGTTGAGGGGGTGAAGAGAATAATAGAAAAAGAGGAAAAGGAACCCCTCTACATCAGGGCAGAGGAAATAAATTCAAGTTAATCAGTAACCACAACATCATTTCCAATTATGCTCGACTTGTACCAAGATACCTGACTACGCAAGAACAGGCCATCTTCCATTTTTAGGACACTCTAAGACTATTAGGGACTGAGAGCCAAGAAGCATGCCAAAGGAGATGGAATAACTTGCCACATAGTCTCAAGACAAGGGAGTATCACTCTCCTAAGAGATTGAGGAATACATTAGAGATAACACCCCTATATAAAAAGGCCATGCAAAGATTGAATATCAATTGGATTGGACTTAATTTCATTCCACCTTTGCTGTTGGGTTTGTTGGAAGGTAGGGAGGAAGAAGAGGAAAGAAAGAAGTGGGAAGAGATAAACAAAAATGCTGGGTTCTATCCTTAGGAAGAGACACCATCCGTAAAATCTTAGGATGTTAGGGAGGCCACCATGGCTATGAAGGATATGGATATAGATGATTAGATTGCTCAGAGGATGAGAAACAATTTTAGTAGGGGGGTGATGATGAAGCTCATCAATAGGTAAACTATATGGGTCATAATGCCACTATCTAGCTTATTAAATATCTTTTCTCACATTTATTCACAGATTTTATTATATTTTTCTTAGTGATAAGAGTAAAGTTGAGTTACTATGTCCTATGGCCTAATGTGTGTTAAATGTAGGAAATTGGAGCAGTTTTGCGTTGACCTGAGTATAGGGAATCAAAGTAGGAAAGCAAGAGACATTATAGGAAGTGGTCTCCCTCCTTAACTCCTCAAATTAGTCGAAGATTCCTCCCACTATCTCATCAGATCGGTGTCACTGACAACCAAGAAAGATGAGTTCATTGGTAGTCAAGATAGTGTGAGTCAAGGAAGAGTTATTCTCGGGTTAGGGAGCCTAGTATATTTATTTTCTAGGGAGGTGTTGGTAGCTCCATTTTTGTATAAATAAGCAAGCTAAGGGACTCATTAGGATTCAAAAGTTTTATTATAGCTAAGATGCCATTAGTCCTAAGCACATTTTATTGTTATTGTTATGATGTATTTGACATTTTTATGATAATGATAAATTCTTTTTTAATCTAGCACTCAGTTGACTCAGAGGGTTGAAGCTCTTGGGTTAGGGCCCAACCCTAGCAATGAAAGTTCCTCTCCTTTGTATCTGTATTCTTAGCTTAGAATGTTGATTAATTGTTGTAGTTTATTTATGTTTCTATTATCATATAAAGTTGATTAAGTTGTTGCTTATCCATGATTTCATTAGCTTAACGAGTAGATTAGTTTTGCAGTCTAGTGAAGGAAAATATACCATAAAATCTTGTGACAATGACCTCCCTCTCATCTCCCTTATGGGATCATGATTAGGGGACCCCACACTAACAGCCCAAAAACAGAGTTTATGTTTTGTTCACTGCTTAGGTTAAGTTTCATTTTTAGCTAGATAATTGTTTATGATTCCTTGGAAATATTTACAGTTGTTAGTTTTCTTCTTAAGGTTGATGTAGCTTAGAAGGTAGTCCATTCCATAGATCTAGTCCCTAACAATAGTTAGGTCAGACTTTCTAAATTCAACTCATCTTTTCCATGTTGACATGAAATAATTTGTAAATGAAAAGAGAAATAGGTTTTATTGCAAGGATTATTGATAAGCAGGAAGGGACACCTCCAACCAACTCCACCTAGGTCTTCTCCACCTTATGTTGAAGCATACCAGCCCATATTTCAAACCTCTATTTTACAGCCACTGTGAGCAAGTTGTCTTGGGTAGACCTAACCTTCTTGAAGTGATGGGCTTGGCCTTGGGTGATGTTCGCCTTCCCTACACCTTCCAAAATTTCCATTCACCCTTCCAAAACTTAATATCACCAGTCTTGTCCTCCAAAACCTCTCAACCAGCTTCCTGTAGTAGTGCAGGACATCTTGTAGCAGTGTAGGACATCCTGTAGCAGTTTCCTATAGCAGTGTAGGACATCATGTAGCAGTTTCCTGTAGCAAACCTATAGCAGCCTATTTTGACCTGAAATGATAATATATCCTAGTGTAGGAGTAGGTTAACCCATCATCTTGGACTCCATGAACAGAAGTGCCACCTAGACCAACCTTTACATTCCTTTCCCTCCTGCAAGATGAGATAGCATTAACTTTTATACTTTTGAAGTTAGTAATTAAAACTTTCATCTATTTTGTAAATGTGAATGATATAGTTAATTCATGCATGTTTGAATTCTGAAATGATAGTGTAACTTTCTATTTTAAAGCATTCCTGGCAGCTAGATGATCAATTGCAAGATTATCATAGTTTCCTTTCTATAAGTGATTTGCATAATTTCATAGCTAGATGATTTATGTTATTTCATAAATTTACAAGTTGGAAGCGTTCATTTCTTGAATTGACAAGTATTTATTTTCCTTGCACTAGAACTAGCTCTACATTCCACTATTAGTAGTCAGAATCTCTTTATTTCAGTAGAGGAATGGTATGGAGCCCTAACGGTCAAGTGCCCCAGTTGAAAAGTGACATGAGTAGAATGATGCATATGTTGTGTATATAGCACTGTCACCTCCAAGTTTGTACGAAACCCTGGGTTGATAAAGTAACGCTGGTAGCCCTAGGAGTTGCAACATTCTTGTTGCAATACTGAGGCTCATCAACCTTCCCTTCTTGTTGGCCTCGTATAGAAATTGGATCATTTTCCAAACCCTGAAAACACCCAATGCCTTCTCTTCTCTTTGACCTTGTACACAAACTGGATAGGTTTCCAAACCCCGACAAGCACCCAATGGTGGATATAGCTAATATAACTATATATATATAATTAATATAAATTATAATTCTATTGAGTTCTTGAAAGAAAAATTTACTCTATTATGCTTGGGAAGGAAACCTAAGCTATTTGACTGGAATTAAATTTATTCTATGAAACTTTTAAATAAAATCTATTTTATTAATTTATTCTAAGTCTAATCTCTAAAGTTGGAATACAATTTAATTTATGGGACTTGAAAAGAAATCTAAAATATCAAACTGTGAAGGCAAAGTTGATCTAATATTTTGGGATTGAAATTGTTTTAGAAAGCAAGAACCAAAGAGAAATTAAAGTACAATAAACCTTAAATGATTACTAGTGTTCACATATTGAACCAAAACTAATCATATATATGAGACTAAACTAAAAGAAAATTAGAGTAAATATTTTTGGTCTTTTTATCAAATGCTTGACCTATAGAGAAACAAAGGTGAATAAGTAAAATTCTAATTTAAAATGAGAGCATTAAAAGGGAAGAAAACATCTAAATGCACTGAACAGATAAATGAAGCAAACTCTAATCTATTTGTATAGCGTAAAGAAATTAAATCAAATAAATGAAAGACATATACACTATTATCACACATCCTCAAGGGATCACCTTGACGAGTGCGAGGTGTTGAAAACTTAGATCATAAGACTCAAATAGTCGGACATAATCACAAGAGTGTCATGAACAAAACTTGTATTACTTAAAGTGTATAAACAAATTCTTCACTTCATGAAATGATAATAAAAATTATGAATTTAATTGACCACCTTTGCTTCCAAAAATGAAGCGTTTTTATAATGTTTGCAAAGCTAAAAAACTTGAGGAACTATTGCCTAGAAACTTGAACTGAAATCGATATCTAAGTTTTCGAATCAAAATAGGAATTTTGCTTCTCGTGATTCGCTACTGAAGGAGTGAATCATGAGAATATATATTGGAAGAAACCTTTTTGGAGAAAACGATATCGGAGGATTGAGAGAAGCGAAACTGCAAGAACTCTTGAGATTCGAGATTCTAAGATATCGGAGAGAACACATATTGACAAAAATTCCATCTCACAGGAAACCCCCTTCAGGGAAAATCCTCAGACAAAACTTACCTCAAAGGAAAACCCTTTCTTGGTGATAACCTTTATCGGTGAAAACTTCTCCTTGGAGGAAACCCGCCTTCTCAGAGAAAACTTCTTCTTAGAGAAAACACTTTCTCGAAAGAAACTTTGACCTTAGGGACAACCTTTCTTGGTGAGAAATCCTTCTTAGAGGAAACCTACCTTCTTGGATAAGCACGTTCATGGGCCCGCTCTCACCATGTCCTATCGGAGAAAACTCATTGAAAGAAGATTCGAGAGACTAAGTGTCTTAATTACCAAAATCGATCATTTTCTATCAAATGATGGAAGATTTGTCTTTCAAGTAATGAGAATACTTTCCGTCTCAGAGGTTTGAAAAGTTAAAGTGTAGAGATGAAATTTGAAGCACTGCAATTAACAAGAACATTTTTCTATCTCGAAAAATACTTTTAAAGGTTTTTGTCTCAACCAAAACAAACTCAGAAGAAATTCTAAGAGACTATGCTCCAAAACACGGAGACCAAGATTCTGAAATCTTGGTCACCAGGAAAAGGTCATATGGGATGGAGCTGGAAGGAAAAGAGGGTTAATACAACGGGTTTCACGCTTGCCTAAGTTAATAGCTACATTTATAGAGGCTTAGTCTATGCCTCAACTACGGTGGTTCTGCAATCATTTGACCCCGCTCCAAGACTCAACCCTTTGCCCCTAAGAATTTATATGGCTCACTAGAGTTATCTCTCTTGAAATTTTCCTAAGTTAATAACTACATTTATAGAGGCTTAGTCTATGCCTCAACTACGGTGGTTCTGCAATCATTTGACCCCGCTCCAAGACTCAACCCTTTGCCCCTAAGAATTTATATGGCTCACTAGAGTTATCTCTCTTGAAATTTCAATAAGGGTTATCCTTCTAGAGCTTTCAACAAGGTTTTTCCTGACCCATTCAACCTAATACACATACACACACACACACACATACCTTATACTTCCTGATTTTAAAATTAATGAAACTAGGCTTAATAGCTAGTCTATAAGTGATATAATAAACATAATGGGGATTTTACCCTTCATAATTACTAAGGCCCATCAAAAAAATGGCAAATGTGTACAACACATGAGTCTGCATAACTCTTAGGCTGATAAAAGTAAACATAAATCAATCTTATCTTATTCTTGATATCCATTGTCCACTTTGGCTAATAATAAACATGCAACAAACTCATGAGAGTGAGTAGGAATCCTGCAATGCCTAAATCTTATAGGAACCCATAGGTAGACTGAAAAGTAAATTGAGATTGGTGTGAATATGGAGCTCCCTCTCAAGACTCAACTTATTAACATTTTAAACACCTTATAGAGAATATTAGTTTCCACTAAACAAAATAAGCAATATACACCCTAGGCCAACCTTTATGAGCACAAATCTACCAAGAGTAACAAAGCCAAAATTTTATTATTACCACAATGCTAAGAAATATATATTAGAGTAGTTGTCAATGAAGGAACAAATATCATCAGGTATATGGAAAATATCATGTCATTTCCAAGATCATGAGATCAATTTATCAAATCTTATGAGATCGTCTCATCAACAACATAGGAATGCAAGCCTCACTTATGCTTGAGCTTCGAGAAAGTGAAAATGCAAACCCAAGAACCTTGGTGTGCTTCACTAGAAGACTTGAAAGGAAAACATACAAGGTAAGCAGACCAATATGGCTAGGGAGTGAGGAATCTCCATTATTCCTACTCATAAATGTGAACAGTGCTAATAAGGGCTTGCAGTAAAATCTATATTATACCATAGTCAGTCACATAAACACTACAATCACACATCATGCCTCATACACCATTTTTTATCACTGATGTATGTAAGAACCAACATTCCTTAACATTAGAATGGCATTCTCCTAATACAAGAAGAAAGGACAACATAGTAATCACACACATGAACCATAATTTTATAAATATCTTATGAAAATTATGGCAACTAAGAGTGGCACTCTAACTCTCCACCCAACCATAGAAAAATGTAGCCAAGTCTTACTTACAACTGTCACCCCTTATCAAGAATCCAAAGCTTGAGGCAAAGTGCTTCTAAGGGATTTTTAACTAACAAACAACTTAAACATGGTACCACTAGGCCACACTCCCTTCATCCATCAAAGTAAAGCCTTTATTATATTTGTGATGCTTATGCCCACCCAACCTTTAACAATGTTATTTTGTTGGTATAGATATTTCCTCTAGAGATTACAATAACGAATTTGGATGTTGTCTCCTCTACTTTCTCACCTCCCACTCTTGGAGGTTTTTTTTCCTTTCTCCCATAGAGTTCACACAAAGTATTTCCTCTTTGCTTCTATAGGTCCTTAGAGAGATTGTACTCTTTCCTTGCCTCTCTTCCAGCAATCCTACATTCTATTTTCATAAAATGAATTTTTTTCCCTGCTTCTTTGTGCCATGAGTGAGAGCTTTGTCCCCTTCTCCTCATATGAGGGTCCTCCTTTCTTCAACCTACTAACTGCCCACCCTCTCCATGATTGCACATCAGTCAACCTTTTTGATAGTGTAACACATCCTGTCCTTTAATTTTTATACTTTTGTTTCTTGTTATGGGAGAAAAACCACTTTAGACAGCCAAGACTAATATTTTAAGACAACCATTCCCTCAAGCAAAATCCTATCTCAAGAAATGGAATGTGTGTCCCTCTCTAAGCCATTTAAAGTAATTATAATTACTTACTAGAGAGAAATATTAACCAGGGGACGTCATAGTCCTCTCCCCCTTGAGGGGAACACTATCCTCAACATTTAATCACCATATACAACAAAACATTTTGTGGAACCAAGCCTCGTTGATTATGGAATTTTATATACATGGCTCTTTTAGTATTTTACAACACATTTTATATGCACAATGGCTTACTAGCCACTCAGTAACCATTAATTTATAAATTCAACCATCTTTCAATGGCCATTTTTGAAGTCTTTTGATGCTTTAGATGTGTTCAAACCAACTTGGATTGTTATATTTCTCTGGAGTGCTACCTACCTCCATGTCCAGTGCTTCTATTTCACGCTCTTTATTCTTTCATCAAACAATTCTTGACTCACTATTTTCTAGGCACACCCCCAATGTGCTTCTCATTCCAATCATTTATGCTCATGACCAAAATACAATTTGTTTTATGGCCTTCCCTTCTCTACTTCCTAGTACCTTAGAAAATCTTATCACATTCATTTCATGCAGCCACTCAAATTCCAAGTTCAGATATCCCCTTCTCTGCTTCTTAGTCCCTCAAGTGATCCATCCCTTGGAAAGGCTTCCTCCCATTGGAAGGATCTCATACCAAGGAATAGCCCTTCCTCAAAACTATCATACATGACATAACATGATTCATGGTAATCAATGGGATCCATTGAGTGCTAAGGTCCCACGATGGCCTTGTTCATGAAATATTTGACTTCAACATACTACTATTATTCCACCTTGCGTCCAACTTCATTCACCCGAACTAGGCAATCCCATATCCATTCTTACATGATAGACATACAAATTTCAAGAGACTCATCATAAGGAATGTGTAATAATTTTAAACCATACCTCATTAACAGTTTATTCATGAGGTGAAATTGGAATTTTTAATTTGATTCCTATCACAACAAAACTAGGTTAACTCATAATACAAACCATCATAAATCATAACATTGAATTATAATCATAATTTAAAATTTCAGAAATCAATGAAATTTGATACTTATCTTGATTTTCTCTTTGTTGCTTGCTTTACACACATTGTATCGGTTTACAAACCTAACAAGTATCCATTGGCCTTCTTTCTTCTCGAACACACACTAGATCGACTGCCAAACCTGGAAAGAACCCAATTCCTTCTCTTCTCTTTAACCTCCTACAAACATTGTATCGATTTCCAAACCCGACAAGCACCCAGGCCTTCTCTTCGCTTTGACCTTGTACACACGCTGGATCAGTTGCCAAACCTGGAAACCACCCAGTGCCTTCTCTTCTCTTTGACCTTGTACACAAAGTGGATCAATTTCTGAACCCAACAAGCACCCATTACCTTCCCTTCTTTTCTCTTTGACTACCACACCTTATGTGTGTGTGTAATTAATGTATCTATATATATATTTGTGTGTGTGTGTGTGTGTGTGTGTGTGTGAAATATTATTTTATTGTGCTTGGAAAGAAAACCTAAGCTATTTGACTTGGAATTAAATTTATTTTATGAAACTAACAAACCAAATCTATTTTATGAATTTATTCTAAGTATAATCTATAAAGCTGGAAGAAAATTTAATCTATGGAACTTGAAAAGAAATATAATCTATCAAACTGTGAAGGCAAAATTGATCCAATATTTTGGAGTTGAAATTGTTCTAGAAAGAAAGAACTAAAGAGCAATTAATGTGCAAGAAAGCTTAAGAGATTATTAGTGTTCACAAATTGAACTAGAACTAATCATAAATAGCAGAGTAAACTAAAAGATAATTAAAGTAAATATTTTTGGTGTTTTTGGTATTTTTATCAAGTGCTTTACCTGTAGATAAACAAAGGTGAATAAGTAATATTCTAATTTAAAAAGAGAGCATTAAAATGGAAGAAAGCATTTAAATGAACTTAACAGTTAAATGAAGCAGAATCTAATTAACTTGGTGAGTGTAAATAGATTAAATCAAAGAAATGAAATACATCTATACTATTCTCGCAACGTCCTTAGGGGGCCCTCCTGATGAGTGCGAGTGTTGAAAACTTAGATCACAAGACTAAAATCGCTAGGCATAATCATGAGAGTGTCATGTACAAAACTTGTATTACTTAAGGCGTATAAATATATTCTTCATTCGAGGAAATGATAATAACAATTATGAACTTAATTGACTACCTTTACTTCCAAAAATGAAGTGTTTTTATAATGTTTACAAAGTTAAACAACTCGGTGAACTATTGCCTAGAAACTAGAATTGAAATCAATATTGAAGTTTTTGAATCACAATAGAAATTTCGCTTCTCGTGATTTTCTATTGGAGTGAATCACGAGAAGACATTTATTGACACATCATCAACTTCAACATGGTCCTCAGGTCTCACTCACTTGCTAATTATCCTTGTTTTCATGAATGTAGAGCCATTCACTTGATATTATGCACAAAACAAGTATGTCATAGCCACATTGACCACATGTTTGACCAATGAGATATGCTTATCCTGTGAGATTCCATATATAACCAATAGGTGGACCTCCATATTGATGACATTTGGCAACTGCTTATGTGCTTTGGTTGTTTTCTGCACGTTCGAACCTATAGAAGTTTGGATTTGGCTGTTGAAATTTAGGTCAGCTACAGAAAGTGCACATTTCGATAGTTATAGTATAGTAAAGCCAACTTCATAAAGAAAAAATATATTTTGGGCTAATAATGGATAATCACCTTTTCAATGTAATTAGCATGACCAAAAGGACTTATAATCTATGAAAGAGATGGAATGAAGTGAAAATGTGTAACAAAATGGGTGGAAAAAGGGAAGATGGATTATCAAAAGGAGGACAAGTCATAGGTTCAATAAACCCAACACTGACATGTAATAAGTTATCGTGGAGGGAACTCCCATCTCAAAAGGAACCTTCCTGGAGAAAATGATCTAGGAGGATTCAGAGGAGAGAAACTACAAGAACTCTTGAGATTCGAGATTCTGAGATCTCGAAGAAAACACATCTCGACAAAAATTCCATCTCAGAGAACACCCCCTTTATTGAAACTCCTTGTAGGAAGAGCCTTTATTGGTGATAAAACTTATCAGTGAAAACTCCTCCTTGGAGGAAACCTTCCTTCTCGGAGAAAACTCCTTCCAGTAAAAAATCTTTCTCAGAAAAAACATCGGACTTAGGGAAACCCTTTCTTGTCAAGAACTCCTTCTTAGAGGAAACCTACCTTCTCGTAGAAACATGCGCTCAGGCCCACTCTTACAATGTCATCTCAGATTAAACTCATTAGAAGAAACTTTGAGAGATCAAGTGCCTTAATTACCGACATCGATAATTTTTCCAACAAATGACAAAGGATGCTTCTGTCAAGTAATGAGAATACTCTTCGTCTTGGAGATTTGACAAGTTAAAGTGAGAAGATGGAATTTGAAGCACTTCAATTAATGGGAACCTTTTTTTGTCTTGGAAAATACTCTCAAAGGTTTTTATCTCAGCCAAAACAATCTCAAAAGAAACTCTAAGATACTATTCTCGAAAACAATGAGACCGAGATTTTGAAATCTTGGTCACTAGGAAAAGGTCATATGGGATGGAATTTAAAGGCGATGAGGGATAATATTAGAGGTTTCGTGTTTGGATAAATTAATAGATGTGTTTATGGAGGCTTTGTCTATGCCTCATCTATGGTGGTTTTGTGATCATTTGAGCCCGCTCTAGGGCTCGACCCTTTTCCCTTATGGTTTTATATGGCCTACTGGAGATATCTCTCCTGAAATTTCAATAGAATTTATCCCTCTTCAGCTTTCAAAAGGGTTCTTCCAAACCTATTCAATCTAAGTGTGTGTGTGTGTAAATATATATATAATATATATTATATTTCCCATAAGGAAAAATCGTAATTTCATTAAAAAGAGGAAATTACATTCTGTAGATGTTGGTGCATATGCAATGCATGATCATATCATGTATAAACAGTATTGCTGCCTTTGATCCACGTAGGGGGCAACAATGATAAAACAAAAAACTATAAGCCATATGATAAACAATCTGTTACCATGTTTAGTGTCAATATATACATACAAAAAAGGCATGTGCCTGATCAAAAAATATCTAAAACAAGAACAAGATCATGTATTAAACTTGTAGATCCATAAAAGGCCAATGATAATATTGGAAGAAAGCTTCCCCATGTTGTTCTCTAATCAACCAGATGCCCGACTCCCCGATCACAACCTCTTTGGATAGGTTGTCGGCAGCTCCGTTCTGCTCCCTGTAAATATGTGAGCAAGTAAATGTGTCAAAAGCAGAGATCAATCTCAAAGTCTCTTCCAAGATGTGATTTAAAGCATATGAAGAACATCTAGATTTCCTGTTCAGCCAGTCACAAATAATTTTTGAGTCCCCAAATAATTGTAGATCTATGCAATTTTTCTCCAAGGCGTAATGTATGAGATGTTTACTAGCAAGGAGCTCAGCTGAATTGTTAGTGCATCTGCAGAAATATATGAGCATGCTATAAGAATGATGATGGGATATGTGAAGTATAGCCTCCCCCTCCACTACCCTACACTTGTGCTGCACTGTCAAAGAAAGCCCAAGGTTTGTTGTAGTTTATTTGAATAGGAGAGGGAGTGCGCGGATTACGAGGGGGAGGATCATCTGGAATGAGGGAGAAATCAGCCATGACTTTAGTCACCAGCACAACCTAGTTCGGCACTGTATTCTGAAAAATAATACGGTTTCTGACAATCTAGATTGTCCAACAGATCAGAAGGGGAAGGTTCCGAAGCTTTTGAGATGAGGAAGTGTTATACAAGGACTGCCAAGTTGCAAGAATAGTATTTCCAGCCCAGTTTGCATAGGGTGCAATGGGCTATAGGATAGGCTTCCACAGGTTACAGATAATTGTACATTCCAAAAAAAGGCGAGAAGTGTATTCATTTTCCTGCTTGCAAAAGCTACACCAATGGGGACCATAATGTGCTCGTTTGAGGAGGTTTTCACCAGTTGGGATTTTGTTCCGGAGGATGGTCCACATTAAGAGTCTTGTTTTGGGAGGAGCCTTGAGTTTCCATAGATGTCTCCACCAGTCAACAAGCAACAGAGGCTTCCTTGGTGCTGACAGTGTCAAATATCCTTCTTTTGGTGTGTACCTTCCGTTTTTTGAAAGAGCCCATATAATCGCATCATCTCCTTCAAGGATACAGATGTGGGCATCAATGAGGGCTTGAAGGTATTCCTCCCAGTGTTGTGTCCAAATAGGAGGAATGTTTAATTGATGAGACAATTTCCAGGCTTGTTCAAGGAAGGAGGTATTCTCCGAGTTTGCAATTTGTGCTACATAAGTGATGTTATGCTGTTGGAGATATTGTGTGAGCTCCCTAGGTAGGCGGTGCATGTTTCCACATCCCACCCACGGATTGAGGCCAATGCGAACAATGAGCCCAGAACAAATTCTCCAAGTGAGGCCCTCCCTAATAGGGTTCAAAGCCTTTAGTACTGCCTTCCAGATAAAAGAAATGCCCAAGGTACTTAGGTGGGTTCTTCTAATCTAGTCCATGATGTGCATTGATGCAATATATTTGGCATATGTAACCCTTGTCCAAAGGTTGTCTACTGATACTAATTTCCAACCAAGTTTTGCAGCAAGTGCTAATGAGAAATATTCTAACTTTTTTAGGCCCCAACAGCCCCTTTTTTTTGGTAGGTTCAGAGCATCCCACCTGACCCAAGAAAAAATCATGCCTTGTTTGTTCCCTTGCCAAAGAAACCTGCAGCAGAGGACTTGTATTCTATTGAGAATGCCTCTGGGTATCCAAGCCAGGGACATGCAATATACAGGACTAGCCTCTAGTACACTTTTGATTAGAGTGATTCGGTCTGCACGCAAAAGATATTTTAGGTACCAAGTATTAAGTCTTTTCTCCATCTTGGAAATGAGCGAAGTCCAATCAGAAATTTTGTATCCAAGTGGCTTCAACTTGTACCCCAGATATTTTAAACCATTAGCTAATTGCAGTTGTGGAAGTGGAAACGCTGCAGAGCAAAATAGATCTCATGCGAAGTACATTCATCTGTTGTTAATGTGGACTTGCTGTCATTTATGATCATACCTGTTGTCTCTTGGAAAAGGGAGAAATTTGCTTTGATGATACTAATGTCCCCAATACTGCCATTGATGAAAACAAGAATATCATCTACAAAGAGAAGATGAGTCAGGATGCAACCTTTTGTTATCTTTATACCCTTTAATCTGCCCCTTCAATGCTCTTCTTTGATGAGATTGCTGAGACCTTCCATAACAAGCAAGAAGAAAAAAGGCAAGAGAGGACATCCCTATATTAGCCCCCTCTTCAAGGTAAAAAAAGGAGAGGCACTTCCATTCACCAGAACACTGAAAGGGATATTAGTAATGCAACTTATGATCCATTTGATGAATAAGTAAGGAAAACCTAAATGGGTTAACATCATTCTAATATAAAACCAATTTACCCTGTCGAAAGCTTTTGATAAATCAACCTTCATGATCATACCTTTGCCACACCTTGAGTGTAGAGTATGAATTACTTCCTAAGCGGTGCCTACAACTTCATGGATTTGTCTGTCATGTAGGAAAGTGAATTGCTCCGGAGAGATATGATTAGAAATAATAGGTTTCTTCCTATTTGCAATGATCTTGGCTATGATCTTATATATGCAGTTGCAGAGAGATATGGGACGAAAGTCCTCAAATGAGTCTGGGTTTTCTTTCTTTGGTCTAAGTTCAATGAAAGTAGAGGTTATTGAGGTTTCAAGAAATCCTCTGATTCTCGAGTCCTCAACAATTCTATGCAGGTCTTCCCCAATGATGTCGAAGAAGGCCAAGTAGAATTCAATCGACCAGCCATCAAGCCCTAGACTTTTATCCTTTTTGAACCACTTTAGGGTGTGTTCCAATTCCTCCAGAGAGATCGCCTTCATTAATTCATTTTCTTACACAAGATCCACAAATCTAGGAAAGAGTTGTGCAACCCTGATAATCTCTGCCAAGTTGATCTCCTTGGGGGCACAGTATGTACTTTTGAAGTGAGAGGAGGCAAGTTTAGCAAGTAGTGGGAATGTATTAACAATCTGGCCCTGCTCATTCTGTAGCTGCCAAATGGTGTTGATCGCCTTTATTCCATTGGTGAATTTGTGATAAAATTTTGTGTTCTCGTCCCCTTCAAGCATCTAGATAGCTCTAATTCTTAGGCGCCAAGTTTCTTCCTTTTCCTTGAGTATTTTTTCCCTTTTAGCATAATGAGAAACCATCCTTAACTTATGATCGTCTGAGGTGTATATTCCTCCAAGATCATTTTCAAATGCAACAATTTCAGATTCAATCCTACAGAGAGTTTGTTCCTCCTGTATTCTTTTGTTATGTGCCCAAAGTTTGGACATCCTCCTAAGGCTTGTAAGATTTTTTATAAATATTCTAGTGTTGACTTCTCTCCTCCTAGGGGGGTTTGCTTTCCAGAAATTAGAGACCATAATTTTATAGGAGTCATCCTTGAACCAGACAGAATAGAACTTAAAGGGTCCTTTAGGTTTTGCTTGCCCTCCTTCAATTTCCAGGTAAATGGGTAGGTGATCAGAGATCCCACCTGTACCTACCCAGTGTCTGATTTGTAAACCTAAGTCCAACACCTTTTCCTTGACAAGGAAGCGGTCAAGTCTGCAGGCCTGACTGTCTTCCCCAGTCCTGTTATTCCTCCAAGTCGCTTGGGGTTTTGCAGAGGGGATGTCAATCAGATGGTGAGCATCCAATTCAGATAGAAAGTAATCCAAAAGAGTGTCTTGTTGGGCCCTATGTCCCCAAGATTTCGAATGTTCGAAGGAAAAATTAAGGTCCCCACCCAAGATCAGGTGGTCAGTCAAAAATAAATCAAAACTCAGAAGGTTCTGCCAAAATGTTGGTCTATTCTGGCACAGCCCATAGACATTATATATCCAAAAATTCATCCCCAAGTCAGCAGATCTGATGTCTGCTCCAAGATGGCCCATACCACCCCAGCAATTGAGCATTTTTATGGTATGGGGGTTATATCCCAAAGCTAAACCTCCCGACCTCCCATGAGCATCAAGTCCAATAAAAATCTAACCATGAAGCATGTTTTGGAGGGACTATGAAATTTATAATACAGGTCCCAAGGTTTCTTGTAGAAAAATAATATCAAGCGAAACATTTTTGAATAGACGTCGAAGAACTAGTTTTTTATCCGGCCTAGCCAGCCCTCTACAATTGAAAAAGAAAATCTTCATGGAGGGAGGGGGGGGGGGGGGGGGGGTAGGTTGGGATTCTCTTGTTCTAAGCATCCCTGGGATGGTAGATTGAACCCCCTAAAGAAATCTCGTCTTCAGCTATGCCTTGGGCTTTAGAAATATTGGAAGGTCATCCCATGTGAAGTTTAGGGGGAGGGGGAGAGTGGAGAATCTCAAGCCCAATATGGACCTGGGCTTGTCTCTTAGTTTTTGAGCGAGTCAAGTATCTCCTAGGTGGGGGGATCTGGAGGGAAGGAGTAGTAGATGGGAGGTGAGAGGGAGAAGTTGAGGAGGGTGCAGGAGAGAAAATGGTGGAAGATGAAATCAGGCAGGTGAGCAGTGCAGTGAAAGGGAGAATCCTAACCTGGTCTCGGATGTTCAGATGACGGGTTCATAACATGTAGTTCAGAGAAAGAGCTAGATAAAAAAAAATCAATATGAGATGAGCAGTAAGAGGAAACAGGGATGGAGGGAGGAATCATACCCGACAAGGGCAAGCCCTCGGATGACGACTGAGGTCGAGACGGTGGAAGCAGCTGAGAATGGTTGGGAGGCCGCCCTCGCTTCTTTGGCTGCAGGGGAGTTGTTGTCACTTCTGCTGGCCGGCCGAGATCTCAGAAGTAGTCAGGTTCTGTGGTGCCATAGGAGCCTATCTCCTAGGCTGAGCATCCTGATGAGAATGCGGGTGGGAGGTGATATCTGGTGCCGAGGTCTGATTTTTCTTTTTGATCAGTAGGGGGAAGTCTTTATAGAGATTGCCAACCTTATGGCACCTCTGGCATCGAAATGGGACGCATTCATAGTCCAATAGTTGTCATTTGGTGTTGTTCCTCCAACGGATGTCTATGTACTTGAGCAAGAGGTCTAGATGAACCAATATCCTGGCATAAGACAATTTCCCTAAAGTCTGGTATGAATCATCAAATGTGAGGTAAACTTCGAGGGCATTCCCTATACGCTTGAAGACATCTTCTATCTAAAAATGTAGTGGTAGTCCAAGTAATCGAACCCATATAGGACCTGCATCAACCCTCTCCCACTCTGGATCAAAGAGGGGAGTCCATCTTTTGAGTAGAACGGGAGCTAGGTCAAGGTGCTAGATCGTGGATAGAACCTAGTTGGTGTACTTTGAACAGCTGAAATGCAAAGAAAACCATCCTTTGACTAGGGTTTGGACCTTCAGGATATCCTTTAGGTTTTCACCCCAAACCTTTGAGACCCATTGTTGTAATTTTGCCACATTGTAGTGTCTACCACGAACCTGACCAACTAACACCTTCTCAGCTATGTCCATGGCGTCCAATAATTTAATGTCCTCTGCAAAATTGAGGGGCACCACACAGGCCCGAAGCTTTAGACCCCTTTTCTTCCTTGAAAGCCCAGAACCCCCTGCAGCTGATGCTTCCTGAGTCGAGGAGGGTTGGGAAGGTCCCGACGAAGGAGAAACCCTAGGGTTTTCAGCCACCGCCTGCGGAATAGAATAAAAAATGCTAGAAATAGGTCCTACGCCTATATAGTGCCCCCAAGAGGGAGTCGAAGAGAACAATGGAGCAGCTGGTACAGGACCAAGGGCTACGTAACCCTGGGGAATTTCTGGGGGAATAGGGCTAGTCACTGCCGAAGGAGGGTTATGGGATGAAAATCCTTTGAGAGTCGGCTAGATAGGTTTTAACAGAGGGTCGATAAGATCCAGAGAGCGCAACAAGAAAGGTTGATAGATGAACTCAGGGGGGGAGGGCGCGTCTTCAGGGAGAGAAACCAGTGGAATGTGAGGGCGAGAAAACGGTGGGAGGGCTTCAATCTCATCGGTAAGGTTGGACATGAAAGGGAAAAAACCAGTAGCGGTGGTCCTGGTGGGGGTCCATATGGGCACATCCTTTGAAGGATCTGAAAATTCACCCAGCTCATCAATGATTGTCAGGAAATGTTTATGATAGCTGCCAGAAGAGGACAAAAAAAACAGAAAACTGTAGAGGTTAGTAAACAGGAAGGGTTGAAAACCTGAGAGGTAGAAGTATATCGCAATAGCTGGGGACGGTCAAATTGTTAGCCAGAGCTAAGTAATGCAGAGGGGAGCAGGGGTTGTTCACTGGTCATGGTAGTAGGTGCAGGCGGACAACAATGGAAGCAGGCTGCCATTGGTCGCAACATCAAACTTGACCCATCTCAAACCTCATGCCCAACCGTGTAGCCTCCAACAAAACCCTATATATGGAGAGGTTATAAGTCACAAGTTCATATATGGTCGAGTCTCTTGGAGTGACTAATGGTTAGTATGTTTGATGGTTGAGCTATCCTCCATCCCATCAAAGACATAATCATCCAAGTCCAACCTAGTTTGAACGAAATTGACATATAAGCAAGTCAACCTTTTCAACATAAAGATAGAATTGATGTGAATTCACTAATGCCTTCACTAAAGACCTATTGATAATGGTGTTACCATATGAATTGTACATTATGATGACAACCCTAGTCCACAAGGAATACCTCTATGAAGGTCACCATTGTCATCTCAACAACCCATTCTTTGCACTTTAGGTTGACTCTCCTAAATTTTTTTGTCCGTGTCCTTTCACTTGATTCTAAAACACACACTATCTTGTGTCTATATTTTGATCTTGGTTGATTCAATTCACAATTTTTTTTTAGAAGTGGTTACAACAACTTGTATCTTATTCCATGTTAAGGGAAGTATTGCATTCCCTTTTCTTAATCTTTTATGTCAACAATCAAGCTTGAAAAACTTTATAAATGAACTACATATTGCTCTATTTCCTATTTTTAAAACATTCATGTCAACCATCAAATTTAAAAAAAAAAAATTACAGATAAACTACATATCACTCTCTTTTTTTTTTTTTTAAGAATCTATTTTATGTTACTTCTTTATTGCTGACTTAATATTCTAAAATTGAATTTTCCAACAATTAATATCCCTAATATCTTGATCTAATGGTGGGGAATGAGTATTATCCACTTCCTTAAGAAAGTGTTGGATGTAATACACACCATCCTTGAAAACTATATGTTATACTTAAATCGCTATGACATGACATCGGCACCCATCTATTTGATATGGTGAAAGTTAGTTGAAAGGCATAATCATCCGAGTCCATGTCCGTGTCGATTGAGAAAAGTTGACAGATAAGCAAGTCAACCTACTTGACATAGAGAGATATTTGATGTGAATTAATCGATGCCTTGAGAGAGATATTTGATGTGAATTCATCGATGCTTTAAGGTCTATTAATAGTGGTTGTGATTCTGTGAAGAACCTGAGAATATCGATCTCTGGGGGAGTGTGGCCTGGCAAACAAAAATTTTGATGGAGATTCTAAGATTGAGAAATGTATTAGATCTTAATTTATGAAAATTGATATAGGTTATTTTCAAAAATGTACTGCGTTGCTTTTGCTGGTTGTTTGAAATATACGTTTTCAAAATAGCCTAGTTCAATATGTTTGTTGGTTGTTTGAAATATACATTTTCAAAACAGTGTAGTCTAAACAAGGTGACAATTTCACGAAGTATGTTTTTTATGAAATTGAGTGAAAATGTTTGGAAATCTAGGTTACAACGGTTAAGTTTAAAATTTTCAAGTGCTTTACAGATTTTTGAGAGTGAATCCATTTCCATTTTCAAAAAATGATTTGAAAAACTCATCATCAAGAGAAAGATGGCGAATAAAATCAACAACAAATACTTATAGTAGAGACACAATGGTAAAATGCTAACGATCACTAAAATAAATAATAAAATAATAAAATAG
>APFE030038220.1:87428-104722 GCA_000404065.3 Pinus taeda
GGGGGTGAGTCAGCTTCTGGGATTTTTATTAGTGTCATTTCACTGATAGTTCTTGGTTCCACTTGGAGATTTCATGACCTCTTACTCATCCTTGGGCGAATTTAGAGAGGCAAGTGTCATATGAGCAGTTTCTAGAAGATTCTCTGAGTTTCCACCTAGAAAAATGCCTCTGCCATTTGTCTGCTCTCACTCATCGTACCCTACAGAAGGGCTTTTTAGTATGAATCGCACCCCTTGTGTGTAACAGGTGAGATGCATCACACCCTCAGCATGGAGCAGTTTGTATGGTCCAGTTTTGACCAGTTCTAAGTATTTTTTCAGGGAGAACTTCTGGGAAATGATGTCATCAGTTGACCTTGATCTTTTAGGGTATGAAACAATGTTTTTATGGGTTTAGAAGCCCTTGGTTTATGGACATATGTTATTGGGGTTGCAGTGCCAAAATATGTCTATAACAGTTTCCCCCTAAAGCATGAAGTCATAAGTCTTCTGATGTTGGGTGACATGCTTTATCATGAGGGTCCGAGGTTTTTCAAACTGGAAGGTGACCTGTAATAAGATACAATACAATACATTATCCTCATAATATTTTCATGATCTAGATGATACGGGCATTCCCATGTTCAGCTTTATAAATTCATTTTCATGTACATAGGACAAACAATCGTTTGTGTGGCAGATTGATGATTCTGGTAGAGCCATCGTCCCTTAGCTTGGATGATTATCTGTGCAGCTATGGAGTACATTTGATGTCTTTATTTTCTTGAATATATCGCAGCTCGGATGGATGAAACTAGATCCGGGGTCTTCAAACGCGTTCAATCTTCGCCCGAGGTACAAGTCAATCCATGTGAAAAGATGTTCTGATGTCAAAAATGGAAAGACATCGCCTGATTACCAGGCAATGATGAAAGTTGTTAACAAGCACGAGAGGAATCACCGATAATGATAATGACCCTCAAGGTACTGCAGTACAATTCATGTGGTGTGAATACATGAGTCGAAGTCGAACACCACGCAAAATCTTTCAGTCGAAGGCCATTGATGTAAACCTGTCGTCGTAAGTGAGAAACTTGCCATTGAGGGATGCAAGTTTCAAAGT
The DNA here is from genome assembly GCA_000404065.3 of Pinus taeda. Classification (NCBI taxonomy): domain Eukaryota; kingdom Viridiplantae; phylum Streptophyta; class Pinopsida; order Pinales; family Pinaceae; genus Pinus; species Pinus taeda. The sequence continues at coordinate 88,531 of APFE030038220.1, forward strand.
ACTGAAAGGGTTGTTCCTAAGTTAACTTCTTGGATAATGAGCTGATGTCGACAAGAAGTGACCCGTCATAGGAGGGCCTTAATGAATCCCACATCTACGACATGAAACAGAGCAAATGGTTTTGTGGAGGTGAAAACGATCTGATGATACAAGGTTCAGGGTGGCAGTCATGAAAGAATGGAGCGTGAAGGTATTGCAGTGAATGAGGCGTAAGCTGGGCTGATGAATTCTCTGAGTGACTTCTCTTGAACATATCGGCAACACTGAAATGGATTGGTAGCGTTATCCCAAAAAATGGATGGTATGGAGGACCAATGGTGATATGACCGATGAACGGAATAACACAACCCGACTCAATCATGGTGATGGAGTGAAAGTGTCATGTTCAAGAGCGACCTGCTACCGATAAAGTTCTTCAAGTTTTCTTCCCTTTTTCCCCAGTCATTGTTGACCAGTACCTCTTTATTTTTGTCAAGCTTGAGGAGGATAACATATGCTTGTTCTATAATTTGCCCTTTGGGCAAACCTATCGCTATGTTTTAGCGAGCCTAGCGACAGTGAAACTCGCTCTTGTCTATAATGGACAAGTTTGTCGCTATTGTTTTAACCAGTTTAATTAAAAATATAACTCTGTCCTTTTCAATTTTAGAGAGTCTGAAAAGAGAGGGAAAGGAAACTCCAGTAATCCTTTTTCGTAGTATAATCCATTAAGTCTGAAAAAGTATAAAATAATACAAAAGGGATGACTTTTCCGATCACTTTAATGAGCCGAAAAAGACAAGTTCTCGATCATTTTGTGTAATGATCCCTCAGGTCCAAAAAGATTGAAATACACGAGGGATGGCACTTCCAATCACTTTAACGAGCTAGAGAGGCCAATTGCTCAGCAATCTTTTTATACTTTACAAGTCTAAAAAGAGCTTAAAAGAGACTTGTCTTTGAGGAACGAGTGATATTTTCGGGTAGCAGCTGGTTCCAGGTAAGGTTTGGAACTTTTCAATCATGGCAGTGTAAAGAAAGTGGCTAACAGAATCACTCTTCGCAGTTGTTCCTCAAAAGGGTAAACAATCAAGTGGAGGCAGATGATCGCCTAAAAAGTGGAGGTGATGGTAAGAACATGACCAAGGCTCAAAAACTGATAGTAATGTGATCACAAAGGTTATTTATCAGAAGTGGGTTCATTCTTTAGTGAGCTTAAACTCTGGGGGAACATATGCTCATAACTAGGTTTATTTTTTAACGAGCTTGAACTTTTCGGAAACATTGCTCATGCCAGTCGTATAATAAGGATTTCTCTCATCAGTAGGTTCATTTTTTAGGGAGCTTTCCCCATTCACAACTTTGCTCTGGGGCCTTTTTTATGCAAGCTAGGAACGACCTACCTACGAGGTTAAAGGGTTGAGAGCCTACAAAATACGAAAATAAACAGTCGCTTTTCACTTGTATGGAAAAGGTTTGCATGCCCCCAGGTATAAAGAGAAGTAGAGTTTCTAGGTTACGATATGGAACTTCTCACATTAGAAAGATTGTTACATCCACATTTGCAGACAAAACACTTCCTTGGCTCTGTCCATCGAAATAGACAAAGGTGAATGGTGTCAGTGCCAATCACATAACCTTTTGACAAGGGAATCTTATTCTAGTCTAATCCCATTTTCCTAAATAGATGGGTGTGTCAGACTAGTCATATATCCTACCCGGAAACCTATTTTATTTCTGGGGTTTTCCTGCCGAAGCAGACCAGGGTGCATGCCCCTTGGGCTAAGTCACATCCACTGAATCACTCGCGCTCATTGGGTGGATGGACTGGAGATTGATGAGACATTCCTTGTGCAAAAAGACCAGTTAGGGGTGGCACTTGACTAGTAGCTGTGTTTGAACTAGGGAATGAAAGCTGGTCTATGAGTTGGACCACTCTACCTTCATGCGGGAAACACATCACTCGAAAGAGTAAGGAAACAATAGCTCCCATGCTATAAATGTAGTCATGCCCAAGGAGTAGATTGTAATCTAATGGCCCTTAGACTACCATCACATTCAGAGAAATGATTTTCCTTCTCAAAGTTATAGGAAAATTTGGAAGGATCCCTTACAGTCAACTGGTTTCTTTGTTGAAGCTTGATAGATTTCGAATCGCAGGCAGAAGCGATGGCGAACCAAGCACTTTCCAAGAAGTGGAGGAAAGGATGCTCACGGAAGCCCCTTCATCTATGATAGTACTAACCACGATCATTCTGTAAGCTTGTACTATGATTCAGAATGGTACATTAGATGGTAGGCGGGGTCCCCCTAGTAGATTCCAATCGAAGGAAATGACTAGATCACTTGGAGGAGGGACCAAATAGACGGCTGGATGAATCTCTGACGAACTTCCTTCCCGCGGTAAATGAATGGGTAGATTTCCCCCAGGTTCATCAGATTCTATGTTAACAAAAAGAATTTGAATGGTGTCGTTCTCATTCTCTTTGGTGACTGTATCGTCTGAAGGTAGATCTTCTAAAGACAAGACTAGGCCAACAGCCATCTCGACCTGTTGACTTTGGTCCTGTGTGGACTCAGAGGGTTTATCTTCAATGATAGATGATTCGACTGACAACAAAGGTGTGTCAGTCGGATTTTCAACTAGTGATGGACTTGGTAAGAGTTTCTTGTATCCAGGAGGAAGCTGTAGCGGTGAAGGAGGACGGTTATCCAAGACTCTTTTAGCTTCGTCTAGGAAGGGACAATGGTGGAGGGCATGATCGCCTTCACACAGTCTACAAGGAAATTTAGATCTTCGTTTTTTTCCATTGACTTCGTTTTCACTAGTTGACGGTGTACTTTCAACATGATCATCAGAGGTTGAGGACACCGGATTGTGCAAGCACGAAGACCAGTCCCTTAAGATCCATGGGATGCAAGGACAATCTCGATGATAGTGGTCCCCTTTGCAAATGACACATGGAGATTCAGGTTTGGATGGTGCAGTGTGTGGATTTTTGCCAGATGATGCATGGTTGCCCCCTTTTGTCATTGGCTTCTTCTTCTTCTTCTCCTTCCCTTTATTCTTCTTCTCAGTTACTTGGTTTTTAGTTTTACTAGCTTCACCAAGCGAAGAAGAAGAAGGATAGGGAGAAACAAACAGAGTAGAAGGTTGGGGGGTAACTCTAGTATCGTCTAGTTGCTGATTTGATTGCTCATGAATCATGGTGTTTTGAATGACAGAAGTAGAGAAAAGCCATACTGGTAACCCAATTGTAAGTCCTAGAAGGGACAATGTAGCCATATGAGGTGCACCAACATCTCCCCAAGAGGAGAAGGGACAACGATACCCCCCAAGGGGAAATCCTTGATTGGTGGACTCCGTTTTTTCCACCTAAGACCAATGAGGGAACAATGATGTTATTTTGATTAAAATAAATTTTATGACGCTTTGACACAACTTGATTTTTCAATTTTTAAGAGTTAAGAAAAAGCTAAAGATGACTCTAGTTGCCTTCGATTTTTAATGAGCCTGAAGTGACAGGTGCTCAGATGGAGCTTTTCTTTTAAGGAGTTTGAAAAGGAATGAAAGTGACTACTCTGGAAATCTAGACAAAGTGATTTCCAAACCAATTGCAAAAATGCAGAATACTTTTTAAGGTACGACAGTCAATCTTCCAAAATGCTATGTTCAGTGCATTGCGATCGATAGGGCGACAGACACGAATTCCTAAGGATAAGGATATAGCCTATTGTGGTTGGCCAATATATACTCAATGGTATGTGGGAGCCCAAGTACGTATTGGCATTTGTCATATCAAAGAGGAGGAATCACCCAACCTACAATGAAAACAATAGTTACCAGGCTTTACGACACCAGAATACGTCTCTAACCTAGACTTCTAGATGTTGTGTGTTAGGTTCTAAATCATTTTTATGTTCATTGAGGTTTATTTTATAGTTGATCTTTCTTAAGAAGTTTTCCTTTAAGGTTCACCACGTGATGTAGATATACAATTCCTAAATATGCAATCTAAAATGATAAACGGTCGTTTACTTTCTTTTTGCAATGAAAATCATAGCTACTAAGGAAAGAGAAGTAAAATTCTTTCAACATAAAGTAGAGAGCACACACTAAGATGCACTGTCCTAAATCAATTTCTACATGTATTCTAAATGCAAATGCACATGCATGTATTTGTTTTTCATTTTCCTTAATGTGGTAATGACAAAAAGAAAACTAAGTACATATCTGAACTATCTTTTCCCAAAGCGACACTTTAGCAATTTCTTTTCGAAAACGAAAGGAAGATTAAGACGACGCTTTCAATTTCGATTTGAAAAATTCTTTTGACACTTCAAAGAATTGATGATTCAAATCAAATACAATGGGAAAAGTGTAATGAACTATCTAAAAGAGGAAGACTTTACGACACTCTTTTCTTTGATTTAAAATGACACTTGCGACACTTTCAAATCAAAAGACAACAGTTCGATTAAGCTACTATTTGCAAAGGAGAACTATAAATGATGAAAAATACATAAAAACATTCACAATTCTTTATCAATGGAGGCTAAATAATGAAAAGGAAGAGAGTTTCAACAGTGATATACTGATCATAGACAACAAAACTACTGAATAAGGCAGAAGACAATGAAGAAAAAACCAAAATCTGGAGGCAGAAATAGTCTCACTCAATCATCGCACCTGTGACACAGGGAAATAGGGATGCATCTCACTTGCAACACACGAGAGGTGCGATGCATCCAGGTTGCCAATGAGAGACAGTGCGATGGTCCAGGGACAAGACTAATCTTGGTTTTCACTCACAGTTTGCAGCTAAGTTCAGGGATTTAGGCTGAGCTAATGATAGACAGTAAACACAAAGTACAGGGGCTGATCTAATGAGGTTACTTGAGCTACTACCAAGGCACTTAGGATGTTTGAAAGTCAGATGTTCAGTTCATAAACTAACCCGGAGATTGACTGAAGCAGCATTGATCTACTTTACAGTTGCATAGCAAAAGCAGTTCAAAGGCTAGTTGGCTTAACTTCAAGCTCTGTCTATAGTTTATAAAGAAAACAAATAGAAAGAAGCAAACAAACTATTCACTCCCCAGTGGAGTCGGCATTTTGTTATCGGGAAAACTAGTGTCCATTCAGAGCTCCTAGTCGCACTAAGACGGGTAACTATCTTAGAAACAAACAAACTAAAGTTACTTGTGTTTTCCTTTATGAGAGATAGATGAGAGAGAAGCAGAGAGTACCAACCTCAGTCTTTCGATTGGCTCCTTGCTTGTTTCCTCCCTCCTTTGATAGAGCTTCACCACTCCTTCCTTACTTGTCCTACTTCAAAGAACACCTGTAGGGTCAAAGCAACATAATACCATCAAAGCATAGAGATCTATAACCATAAACAATATAGGATCAGATGTATATTAACCATACAAATGCATATATCGATACAAGATTTAGAAATATAGAAGAATATGGAGGAAAAATCAAATAGCTTTATTGATAGACGTAGTAGAAGAGAGGATTACAACCAAGCTATCTGATCCAGTGCCATCCTCCTAGCATGAAAGCCCTCTTCACCTCATGAAGAGCTAGATCACCCAACAATACAATGTTGCACAGAGAAACCAACAACACTTTACAAAATACAAAATTCCATCCTCTGGATCTCTAGGATGAGGGATCCACATATAGATATTTGCAAGTGGGTGAGTCAGCTTCTGGGATTTTGATTAGTTTCATTTCTTTGATATTTCGTGGTTCCACTTAGAGATTTCATAATCTCTTACTCATCCCTAGGCGAATTCAGAGAGGCAAGTGTCAAATGGGCAGTTTCTAGAAGATTCTCTGGGTTTCCACCTAGCCAACTGCCTCTGCCATTTGTCTGCTCTCGCTCATCGCACCCTACATAAGGGATTTTAATTATGCATCACACTTTTTGCATGTAGCAGGTGAGATGCATCGCACCCTTAGCACTGAGCAGTCTGTATGGTATAGTTTTTACCAATTCTGAATAGTTTTTCAGGGAAAGCTTCTGGGAGATGATGTAATCCACTGACCTTGTTCCTTTAGGGTATGAAACAACACTTTTAGGAGCTTAGAATCCCTTGGTTTATGGACATATTAGATTGAGGTTGCAGTGCCCAAATATGTCTATAACAACTTCCTTTGATCTACTGCACTTTTCTAATTTTTTCATAGAGACAACCTCCTCTTCTAGATACTTACACAACAGGTTATTTTAATCTAACTCACTTCTAGCTGAATTAGTATCAACCTCTAACCTTTCACATTGTACCTCTTTCTCCTTTAGCTGATTGTTGATAATTTCTTCTATTCTCCTTGCCTCGTCAAGTTGTGTCCTTAGATTAACAATCTCTTCCTTCTATTGATGCTCTCTCTCAGCACATATCTAGACAAGTTTCTTTAATTATTTGTTTTCATCCTTCATTCTATCTATGTTGGCCAATGCTAAGTCAAGCCTAGCTTGATATCCATCTATATTTTATTCATGAGAGTGAGGTACATCCACACATGAAAATGTTACATTTAGCTGAACACTTTTGTTTCGACGGGGCTTTTTCTTCTTCCTCTTTTCCTTTTCTTTTTCTACACCACTACTACTAGTATCTCCTTCGTGCATGAGCTACAATCTATCCCAAATTACTTTTGAATAATTTAATTCTCTTACTTTATCAATATTCTTATTATGAATATTGTTATACACAGTAAATTTTTGCTTAGCATTCCATTTTTTTTTCACAGAGCGAGAATCCTTACATTAGGCATCACATACTAGTTTCTAAACATTAATTCCATAAGGTATCGGTTTTGTTTTAAGCTTTTCTCCCTTCATGAAATTTTGATGTACTATGCACAGGTACAAATTTATAGTTCATGAATCAACCATATCTACCTTCAAGCCATTAGGCTTACACTAAAGGAATCGAATATGATATTAATTGATGAAAATTTGACTAAACTGAAAGGGTGGGATTGAATCAGTTTAGTACATTCATGGAAATTAATTGATTTTATTTAAAAATAATTAACTAAAACATTAAATAAGTATCTTAACAAATAATGACGAACATATTGAATATGTTAAAAAAAAGTAATAATAAAACCAAAACATCACATCAGCACATAATAACAACACATATTGACACTGTATATAAGTGGAAACCCATAAAGGGAGAAAACCATGATTTTTTTATTGCTGTGATGCAAAGGCAAGTGCTACTCGCTTCTTACATCTAATTTTCTATAGGCTCTATTGGGACAGGGTCCCCTAGGTCATTTTTTGTTAAAATATTGAAAGTCCTCACATTTTTGAGGAGCATAGTGCACAGTGCACAGGTCAATAAGAGTCAAGGGGTTTTATGAAGGTCAAAACCCCTTAGATTTTGGTATTGTTTAGAGGTTTTCCCATGGTTTCAAAACATGGTATTGCAATAGAAAAGATTATATAAAAGGGTGTCTTAGCGAGCCTAAGGGAATCAATCAATAACTGAACAGAATGGGATTTTGGTATGTTCTGAGTTTGTATGACTTTCTGTGTTTTGGAGAAGGGGAAGGCTCCAGTATCTGAGTGCGCAAAGACCTTGGTAAGTCTGGAGCTTAGTGTGAGGGCCCTTACAGTTGTGTGCACAGGGTTTGGAAAGTTTGTACGAGGAACATCTAAAGTAATACAGAACATTTGAAGTAATTTTGTGTCTATTTTTATACACTAGTGTGTTTTCTGTATTTACGCGAACTTGGATGATTTTTACCTATATTTTTGAATGTGCTACTCCGTGAAGATCTGGATCCATCATTATATTTGATTTTATGTATGTTTATAAGTTTACGTGAATTTTATTGCTCTCTATAGCTTAAAAACACATAAGTTTGGAAATTTCATGAATAAGGGTTCATGAAGGTCAGATTAGACCTGAAACTAAAGAAGTGTCTTAACCCCACATCACATAGCCTTATGGATGCAGAAGCCTAGTTCTAGCATCCCCTAATACTACCTCAAGGGAGACTACAACCTGCACTACGCAGGTTGTTTCCGTAAAGGCCGGTACTATAGGGTTTTGTTGGTTAGCACAACTAACTCTAAACCTGTGTCCAAGCCCCCTCAAGCCAAAAAATGGTTCGGCTGTCGAGACCAGGATCTATTTGAGGGATGTGTGATGTGGCGTAAGTGGATACCAACTAAGAAGGGAATTGAGAAGTGGATATATCGGAAGTTTCACGAGTTTGTAGCTTAGGAGAATAGGAATCTGAGCTTGTTAAAAGAAAAGTGGTTACAGAGATGTCTCTATACAGAGGTACATGAAGTTTTCTTTTTGACATTCCCTTGAGAGTTACATGAGTGGCTATCCAAATTAGTACATAGTGAACCTACTTGGAAAAACGAAAATCCTATTGCGTCGACACCATAATTAGTCAAATGTCTTGAGATATCTGATTATAAGGTTGTGAGGTTCGTTGATTATTGGATTGATAGTATCTTGGGTGGTTTTTCCACTAAATTTGAAATGGATAGATTAGTGTCTTATAGTGAAGTTGAATGACAATTCTTCAAAATTCTGAGAGGTAAGTACCTAAAATCGCTAAAAACCTAGATAAAAATGCTTTTGTGTGAAAAGGGTATTATTACTTTACCTTAATGTTTAAGAGGGGTCTGACAGGATCTATGCGAAGTGGAAAGTGATTCAAAGCAGATCTAGAAAGAAATCTCGGAAGTGAATACAGTCCCTTATTGGGAGAGTTTGAAAGTCAAGAAGAATGAGGTAGCACTAGTACCCCAGAGGTGCGGCACATATAGTAGATCAAGGTACTTGTATCATTCCACATCCAACCAGTCCACCTTGACCTTCGCCTCCACCTCATACACCTACACCTACACCTTCATGTCCACCTTCGCTATTCAATATGGAAAATATAGTGAAAATGCTTGTATTTAGGGGTGAGGGATCAAAGGATCTTGAAGAGTTTTGGCTCATTGCAAAGGATGTGTGGAAAGCACAGCACATCAATGATGATGATATGGAGAAAGTGCAATTGCTTACATCACTATAGGACATAATGCTTACATGGTATGTCAGATACAGCACAGCTCACCCACTACTTCATTAGCTAATAAGAGGATGTGTTGAATGCAGAATTTATGAAGCCGAAGTTAAAAGATAAGTGTGTGAATGAAATGAAAGAGATCAAGCATAGGGTTAATGAGTTTTCATGGGATATAGATCAATGACTGAAGGTCTTACTGAGTTAAGCTAAGCTTCATATTTTAGATGAACAACATAGGGACTGGTATATAGCTTTGTTATTACCTCACTTAAGATTATCTTTATCTCAATAGAAGATTGGGTCTTAGGCCGAAGAATTGCGAATCACGATGAATCGAGAAGCCTCATTGATCCAAGATATGAATGTAGGATTTTAGTAGATCTAGACATAACTAGCAAGCCTGCATATGGAGTTGCAAGATCTAAATAAGGGAAAGTAGGTTAAGTCAGAGATACACTCTAAAGTTTGGTTCACAAAATGGATGGGCTGAAGGTCATCATAAGGATCAATGCCCTGTATTGCAGGATTATATATCTGCGGGAGGTCCTAACCCACCAGAGCCAGAGTCTTCCACTGGATCGAGCACCGGTGCAAGTACCTGGTGTAGTATCTGTCAAGTATCAGGCCACCTTTGATAGATAATTTTTCCCTATTACAAAAGTTTATACAATATCCAAAGCAACTCTTTTGTAGCTTTTATAAATTAGTTGGTCATGACGAGAGGAATTGTCAAAGATATGAATTAATGATGGACAAAAATCCGCTGTATAGAATGCAGGTTGAAAATCGTGCGCAAAACGACCAATGCTCACCTATAGCCCATGGAGGGCTCCAAGGATGAGGAAGAGGGTGAGGAGGAGCACTTGGAATTGGTCGGGGTTATACTATTTGTTACAACATCATAGAACTAGGACACTGCGTGCGCGATTGTCAGAATCTAATGCACCCGTCATGTCAGTACTGTCATCAATTTGATCATGTTATACAAGATTTTCTGATCTTAATAGTGAAGATGCGGGAGAAGACGAACCAACAACCGATACAAAATATTCAAATGACGAGATCTGAGTTGCGTGAAGATGATCCTAGTGTCAACATCATCACATGAAATGGTGTAGCCACTAGTGAAGACAAGGTTGAAGGAAAACAACTCAAATCAAATTCATGTTCTGAAAAGTTAGTGAGAAGAATGTTCGGTTTGATTTACATAGAGAAAATGAGATGTTCATAGAGATGGGAAAGATTTTTATGGGTCTAGGTGCTTCTATGTTTGAGAAACAGATGCCGATAGTCCCATGAAAGGAGAAACCTAAAGATGCTACAACAACACAAGGTTCAGATCCCAGAATGTTAAAATTGTTTCTGCAAACCTACATGAAGTTATTTCAGGATTAGAAGGTAGGAGAATGACTACAAGAACTGATAGATAACTATGCTAATAAGGATAAGCCATTACAAGGACAAGGCACATTCAATAAGGTAAACCAAAGCAAGAAGAGAACTGGTAGGGAGATGCGGTTAACTATGTAGATTGGTGATTTCGAAATGGATTAGGTAATCCTAGAATTGGGATCTGATGCTAATGTACTGCCAAAGAAGACTTGGGAATGCATGGGAAATCGTAAGGTACAATTGCAACCAATTTAGCTACACATGGCAAATCAACAAAAGATAATCCCAATGTGGCACCTACATGGAGTAATTGTAGGTATTGAAGTTACGAGAGTAGTGGATGATTTTAAAGTTATTGAGATCATTGATGATAGTAATCTATACCCCACACTGCTCAGGATTGATTGGGTCGTTGACATGAATGAAATTATTAACTTGAAGAAGTGAAGCATGGTATTTGAAAAAAAAGAACTTCAAGTAATTGTCCCGTTGGATCTAGCTGAAGGTCCCCAACACATAGAACCAAAACATGACTATTATGATGATGATGACATTGAGCACATCCATAAGTTAACTATGAAAAATGAATATTGGATCAATCCTACTATCGATGGAAGGATCAGCTAGGAGAAGGACAGTTCCTTCCAATCAGATTTTGATGAAGAGTTAGAACACTGGCAGAATCGGTTGCATGAGGTATGTACGCGGAGATGTAATTTGCATACAAAATCACTACGTTGTGTATCTAATGAGGTATGTAAGTTACCCTACTATGATGGCTTGGGTGATTTCAATATATTTATTGACCATTTTGAAAGGGATGTAGCATAGGAACATCAGTTCTAGGCCTTAGATCTAACATTAAGAGCTACGCCTGCAAGATGGTGGGGTATGCACAGGGATAATTTGCTGACTGGAACATATACCGTGAAGGATTATCTCTTTGAACATCTACTGTGATGGAATAAGGCATGTGGTGAGATACCTCAGTCTAAGTGGGTGTATATCTTTATTCATACCCTAGATGTTATCCCAAAGAACTGGTATTTAGAGACTCAGCTCCGACATGGGACTGTTAATTGGGATGAGATGAAAGAAAGCTTCTTGCTAACGTTTAGTTTTGAATATGGGTTCGAATGCATTAATGAAGTGATTTAGGAAATTAAAGCAACAATCTTCTAAACACCTATTGAACCTATCACGTGCCTAGAGCCTGACTAGAGTATGCAGCTACAACATGCTTTAGATTGCTACAATGTTACAACGGAAGAATCCGATGACGATCCATGGAATATTAATATCCCTAAATTAGAGGGACAATGCGAAGTTGGTGGACCTAACATACGGATCCCTGATATTTTGTAGCTGGGGCACACAAAACAAGTAAACATTGGTTCAGAAGCAGAACCAAAATTTACGAACGTTGGAGACTATTGGGATGAAGATACAGTGGATAAGGTAGCTGAATTATTGCATGAATATCAAGATTTATTTCCAAACAAGTTCTCTGACTTGAAAGGGATAATAGGAGATTTTGGGATGATGAAGATCAATTTAAAACCTAATGTGAAGCCAGTTAAGTAGTGCCCATATTGGTTGAATCCCAAATTCAAAGAAAAGGTATGAGAGGAACTCGCTAAGATGCTTGTGGAAAAAATAATTGAGCCTATAGAAGAATTTGAATGCATCAGTCCTATGGTGGTCCAAGAGAAGAAAAAGAAAGGTGATATTAGGATCTGTGTAGATCTGTAGAAGTTAAACAATTCATGTGTACATGATCCATTCCCTACGTTGTTTACAGATGAAGTTCTCGAGAATGTTGGTGGACATGAATCTTATTTATTTACAGAGGGATTCTCGAGATACCACCAAATTAAGATTGTACCGAAGGATAGAAGTAAGACAACCTTTTCGATAGAATGAGGGTTGTTCCAATACATAGTGATGCCTTTCAGACTTAAAAATTCTCCTGTGATTTTCTCAAGGGTGGTTGTCGCAACATTCAAGGAATTCATTCATAAGTTTTTGGAAGATTACTTCGATGATTGGATACTGTTTGGGCTGGTCAAAAGGCATGTTTCTAGTCTACGCCTGATGTTGGATACATGTAGCAAGTATTAGATCTTCTTGAACTTGAAGAAATTCATTTTTTTGTGTACCTTACGAAATATTGTTAGGGCATGTTGTCTGTAAGTAGTGATTGATGGTAGACCCTACTAAGATCATTGTACTTATCAATATGGAGCCCCTTAGCAATGTAAATAAGCTACGTGTGACATTGGGTTATACTGGGTATTATAGGAAGTTTATTAAGGAATACGCAGATATCACTGCGTTGATGGAGAACTTGTTAAAAAAGGATGCTACATTTTTTTGGGACGATGATTGTCAGAAGAGCTTGGATACTCTGAAGGAGAAGATTGTTAGGATGCCAATCTTTGTATTCCTAGATTGGAAGAAGGAACTTCACGTACATGTGGATGCATCTTTCAGAGCGTTAGGAGTTATCTTAACACAACCAAGAGTATGAGATATTAATCACCCAATTTTCTTCGCCAGTCAGAAACTATCCAAGGCCAAGAAGAACTACTCAACCATAGATCACGAAGTATTATCCATGGTTTATGCACTATAGAATTATAGGCATTATCTACTAGGTGTGCACTTTAAGATGTAGACAGACCATTTTGCTTTGAAGTAATTGGTCAATAAGTCTGTGTTGGGAGGCAAAATAAGTAGATGGTTGCTCCTTTTCCAAGAGTATTATTTTGAAGTAATAGTCAAGCCGGGGAGATTGAATGTTGGACCTAACTACCTTTCTCGGATAAAAAATGCTGAAGAGCCTACAAATTTTGAGGAAGGATTATTTGACGTGAAACTCTTTGGTATCATGGTTATGGATGAAAATTTTGCAGACATTATCCAATTTTTATCTACTGCGTAGCACCTGAAGGTTATACGAGGTAGCAAAAGAAGGAATTAGTTGTCAGGGATGCATATTTTTATGTGATTGTAGGAAACTTATATAAGATGGGGTCAGATAAAGTTCTATGCTGATATGTGCGTAAATGTGAAAGACACAATATTTTAGCTGAAGCACATGGTGGTGTCGCTGGAGCATACTATGTAGAAGATCCTACGAGCAGGATTATCATGGCTGATAGTACATAAAGATTCCAAGGAACACTGCAATGCATACAATGAGTGTCAAAGGAATGGGAGACCATCACGAAGGGATGAAATTCCATTAAATCCATAGGTCACATTACAAGAATTTTATAAATGGGAAATTGACTTTGTTGGACCTATTCATCCATCGGGAAAGAAGACGGGATCACGTTATACTATCACTCTGACAGAGTACTTAACCAGGTGGGTCGAGGCACAACTTGTGCAGGATTGCAGTGTGGACACTGCTGGTAAGTTCATATTTGAATTTATTCTATCAAGTTTTGAATTCCTGAAGATTCTGATGAGTGATAGAGGGTCACACTTCCCGGATGAGACAATCACAACTTTAACAAAAGAGTTCTAGATGTACTATCAGAAGAGTACGCTATATCACCCCCAAGCTAATGACGCTATTGAAGCTTTCAACAAGATCTTAGAGAATTCCCTCACAGAGGTCTGCAATTTTAATAGGAATGATTGGAATGTGCACATACCAGCGTTTATATGGGCATATAGGACTACCTGTAAGAAATTGATTGGGCAAACACCCTTTCGACTGGTTTACATACAAGAAGTAGTACTGCCGATGGAATACATAGTGTCGAGACTAAGGATCACAGTAGTAACTGAGATGATGGATGACGACATCATGGAGGAATGCTTAGCAAAACTCTTGGCGTTAGAGTAAGGTTGCTTTTCTGCTGGATTTCATCAGCGAGTACAAAAGGCTAGAGAAAAGGCATGGCATGATCGTCACATCAAGCAGTTGTTTGGTCAATTTAGTGATGTCTAAATTGCAACTTTTAAATTTCAACCCCGGGCTCGTAAGCTGATGAAGTGAGGTGTATTGTATGTACTTAGGCAACTATTTCTTAAGATTTGGTCGTTTTTAAATTTTTAAGTTTGTTTTCAAGTATATCTCTCCTACTGTGATGTGATGGAAATGAAATAAAGCGAGTGAAGTGTGTGAGATTGTGATGATCTTTTTATAACTTAAAAGTATTCTACAAGAAATCTTGAACAACAACTGAAATGAAATCAACTTTTAAAGGAAAATAAAGGCATCAAATAAAAGACTAATGACATTGGCCCAGTATCTCTGCTGTTGCAAGAAAATGAAGATGAAATCTATGTCAAATCTCGCTAAAAAGAAAACTAAGTAATGTGAAACTAAAGTAAATCTACATAAAAGAAAAACTAATCACAAATACTTTAACTTCTTCTTAACCTCTTGTCTTTTAACTGAATATATCATGTGAGAGACAATTAAAAATAAGCCAAGCAATTGTGAGTTCTTGAACAACTAAACCAAGCTGTTCTAAGTGATATTTTGGTCCTCAATAAAGATATTAAATTATGAAGAAGGAACCATCAATAGATAAACAACTTGATGTCTAAAAGCAGAAAGAAACTATGCAAATTAACTAAATGATAGTAAGGAAATAAAGGCTGCAAAACAAAGAAGGTCAGCAACATAGACAAGATGATCACAAGTGTCACTAGTTGTGAAAAAGAAAAGAAAGAAACTGTCCCGGGCACGCCTAAGAAACCTGCATAACGCACTGATCAGTCACGAAAAAATGCAGAAATGTAAACAAGCAGAATTCGAAATGTATATACAGCTATCAAAACACAGAATACAAAGGCATTATATACATGAAATAAGAAAACGAAATGCAGGAAATTAAATAATACTGTACAGGCCTTCAGTAAACAGGGGCCCTCTGCCTACTCCAGTCGGTTCAAAGATCAATTACACGCGTAAATGGAAAACAATCTTCTCATATATTATGCATCCAAATATAAAGTACGGTGGGGAGTTCAAAATTACATATCAGCAACTAACAACTAACTATCCAGTGTTCAAAGATGCTTTATTTATAACAGAGGAAAGCAAACTAACTTAACGAAATCTAAGCAATTCAAGCAGCTGTGTAAAAACACGTAGTCTTGCTGCGTCCTCGGATTTAGGCAACGGTCGTTGTGGGCATTCAATCCACTGTTGGATTCATGTTTCCCACTATCTTTGTAGCTAAGGACGATGCCACCTGTTCTTCACGTGCTCTAAAACAGAACACGCAGAGCCGTGCCACCGCCAATGACCTCTGTTGACCGTAGTTGCCTCCTCGTTGACCACGGGTTTTGATGACTGGTTTTGGTGAGCTGGAGGGACGCACACCATGTCCTTGGTCCCATGAACTTGCCCATGTGGCTCTTCTTCCTGGAGGACACCTAGAACATAGCATTTAATAAAACAGCTGCGGAATCCGGGGTTGGCTGCTGAAACGGGGATCAGCTGCGGAAACCCTGTGTGAGCTGCGGAAACGCAACACTTTGAACCAAAATTATAAACCAAACACAGTCATTAGCATAATTAGCAAACCATGTAAAAAGTCCTAAAATACAATGATTTGAGCAATTTGATGGAGGGAATGAGTGGCAAAATGAAGGAAATGAATTGGAAAAGGAGGTTGAGTGGATGTATAAAGAAGTGTAGGTTTGAGGCTCAACAGCAGTGCACCTTCAAAAATGGTCACTTGGTCCTGACAACATGTTTACCAAATTTATAGGGAAGTTTCAGATGCATTG
>APFE030038227.1:0-14725 GCA_000404065.3 Pinus taeda
ATCCCTTGGATCAAAACACCAAATTTGTTAACTGTCATGCATTTTCATATCAATTCCATGTATGCGTGAGAAATCAATAGCGAATGGCATGTGGAATTTTGCACTAGTTAATCGAATTAAATTTCGTGCAACTCAGGGAAGATCTAGCCATTGGATATTTCATGAATGGTGGATGGAGTGGTAAATTTTGCAAGGTCTAACAAAGGTTGCATCGATCCCCCATGTCATTCGACCTCTACCACATTGAACCAATGAATATGTGACACATGGCAGATGTAGACAGATGCCAAATGGACCCCCTAAGCGTAGGTGACCAGTGATGTGGACCTTTGACATGGATGCACAGGTGGCAGGACTGGATTGACCAAGTGGTGTCATAGTGATACATGGAAATGAGAGATTGGAAACATGGTGATGACATGGATTCACATGATGTGGTAGTATGCTTCTAACATGGCAACATGACAAGGTGCCATGTGACATGTTGATTTTCTGATTTTGGTTGGACAATAGGGAATAATTTGGTGACATGTGGCACCACTCAGAGGGTGCCTTATGTCATTAGTAACATCATAATATATTTGACTATGAACCCTAAGAATGGGTCACATATTCTGGTCACATGGAATATTATAAACATGTACCAAAATTCAATATTGCTTCGCCCTGAGTTTCAAATTCACATTGACTTCAATCTAGCCCAGGAGTAGTTCCCGCCCACCCTCTCCCCCAACACACACACATATATGTGTGTGTGTGCTAGTGCGATTCCAATATAGTGTGCTAATTAATTAAGTAATCTATTCTAGTTTGCATTTGATGGTAAGGTTCGAAGGCCGTCTAGTTTACAGTGGATGGTGAGGTTCGAAGGTCGTTTAGTTTCTAGTGGAAAGTGAGCCCTGATGGTTGTAAGATTTGTAGAAGATGATAAGGCTTGAAAGTTGTCTATTCTGTAGTGGATGGTGAGGCCTGAAAGCCATCTAACTTGTAATAGATGGTGAGGCCTGAAGGGTGTCCGTTTTATAATAAATGGTGAGGCCTAAAGGCCATTTTGGTTTGTAGAGCACTATGAGGCTTGAAGGCATATCAATTCATTTTGTGTTCAATACAAGTGAGGCTTGAAGGCCATTTTGGTTTGTAGAGTATAGTGACGTCTAAAGGAATATCATTTTTTTTGGAATTCAATACATACGAGGCTCAAAGGCCATTTTGGTTTGCAGAGTACAGTGGAGGTTGAGGGCGTATCAATTTGATTGGAGTTCAATACATAATGAGGCTCAAAGGTGTTGGATCTATGTTACATAATGAGGCTCGAAGGTGTTGTATCTATGTTACATAATGAGGCTCGAAGTTGTAGCTCACGAATATGAAGGAATTGGATTTATGTTACAAATTGAGGATCAAAGGCGTATTTTGTGAAGCTCAAGGTGTTGGCTTTATATTACATAGTGAGACTCAAAGGCATTGGATCTATGTTACACAATGAGGCTTTAAGGTGTAGCTCATGAAGCTGAAGGAATTCACTTTATGTTACAAAGTGAGGACTGAAGGCGTAGTTCATGAAGATGAAGATGTTGGCTCTATATTACATAGTGAGGCTCAAAGGAATATTTTATGAAGACGCAGGTGTTGGATTTGTACAGTGAAACCCATAGGCATTGGTTTTGTATATTGAGGCCTATAGGCATTAGTTCTATGTTATATGGTTAGGCCCATAGGTGTTGGATCTATGTTCTATGGTGATGGCAATAGGCATTGGCCATATGTTATATGATGAGGCTCGTAGGCATTGGTTCTATGTTATATTGTGAGGAATAAAAGTGCTCGCTCCTGTTGTGAGTTCAAAACTGGTCAAAGACACATGTGGTGTATGATTAAGCTTGAAGGAATATCCTTTTAGTTTTTCTAGCGTGGCATCACCCTATGGATTTGTCATGAGTGAATTGCATCATAAATATATTGCTAGTGTTTGACATGAACTGGTAACACCATAGTCGAATTGTTATTGACTTTGATTGGTTCAAGAGAGGTCATGAGTTCGAGTTTGGTGGGGATTTCCAAAATTTATATTTTTCCATCAGGAGTGCATTATGTTGAAATCTTTGATACATTGAAGAATTGAATTTTGTAGAATGCGTGTCGAAAAAGTGATTTTTTAAGGAAATATGATGAAAAGGTGCAATTTATAGAACAATTATTTTTTATAATGTTTTATGGTCTAATTTGAGGGAAATTTGATTTAAAAAAAGGGGTAAATGGATTATATTTTCTTATGATCTATATAAGGTGTTATCACTCAAGAAAAACCTTGGCTATAGGGAAAAACCCTAAGGTAACCTCAAAATCTCTTTTAGGTTGATGTTGGTCCTTCAACCCGATGAGGGATCTCTCCATAAAACTCAACTACCCTATCGTCATTGTAATAGAAGGTTTTGTTCAATTGAGTTTAGGTGCTAGATTTAGGTTTCAGGATAAATTGGTTGGGTGATCTTCAAAACCATTGGGAATGGAGTCTAGCTATTAAAAAAATAAGATCACAACTCCAATGAGTAGGTTGTACAAAGCATGAAAGTCACAAGTCCTTTAACTATTTGGGAGATTTGGAAGAAAGATGACTGAAGGAAAACATAGTTTATAGATGAATAGAATAAGAAATATTAATCACTGATAATTTAAGGGAGAAGCATCAATGAAATCCAATCTCATAAAATAACATTCTGAGACATTGAAGGAAACAATTATATAATAGATAAATACTGATAGGGAGATATAACACATGAATTTCCTACTAACTTCTCATTAAACACTGTGAATGCATTCAAGAT
The DNA here is from genome assembly GCA_000404065.3 of Pinus taeda. Taxonomy (NCBI): domain Eukaryota; kingdom Viridiplantae; phylum Streptophyta; class Pinopsida; order Pinales; family Pinaceae; genus Pinus; species Pinus taeda. The sequence continues at coordinate 2,826 of APFE030038227.1, forward strand.
TTTCTCAAAAATATTTCAAATACAAGTGTTTTTCCAATAAAAGGTAACCTCATTTCAATATTCATAAACTGTTTATATAGTGCTTACATAACAAGTTGCAAAAAATAGTCATCACATAATTACAAAAACTGAGATATTTTAAATATCTTTCAAGTTCATGTATGCAAAAGATAAACTTAACAATATTCTATCTTTCCTAGGAAAATATGCTTGTATTTAGGCAAAAAGAAAAATCTCGTCAACTGTTTCCCTTGAAAGTAGAATAGGTCCCTAAACTATAGTTTAGCATTTCTACGAGCATAACAGGTCCCTCTGCAACAATACATCAAAACTGCTCCTTCGTTCTTCTTGAATTTTGTTGGAAAATATTTAGCCTTCAAATCTGGAAATTGGTTCATTAATGCCGATCCTTTGCCTTTGAATCTGGAGTGGTTGAAGTTGTTTTCACAAAAACTTATTGACTATCAATTCAAACTACAAACCCCTCTTTTCCCATGATTCAACAGCTACTGACTCATATGCCTTCAATTCTTTGTATGGTCTTATCAGAGAAGTTTCCATCTTATTGCTTCACCAATACTCCTTAGCCCCTTGAACTTTGATCCTTTGGCATTTGTTTTGTTATATGACCGGGCCAGTGATTATCGGCTTAGTGCCATATCAAAGCCCCTTTATGATGTAACTTAATGTGAAGTTTTGACATTGTCCAGTCTCCTTTTGCTTTATCCCTTCTCACATTTCTCACCATAGGACCGAGGGCTGTGACCTATCGCTTATCCTTGAGGTGCTAGGGAGTTTTGTTCGCTGTCGGGGGCTATTTTTCCTTTGTTAAGTGCTTAGCACCCGAGTTTCTTTAAATTCCTCTCGACCATGTGCCAGCCCAATATTAGAGCCCCTCTCATCGAAAGTTTCCAATCAGAGGATTTACTTTGGAGTTATGATATTCCTCAACCTCCGATATGATGTCATTAATCCACATGGCACCTTGTGAGTGGTGACATGTGTCACCTAGATTTGTCCCCTTAGGGACCCTCAAAATTCCAAAACTGGCTTCCACGTGTCCTTCTGTACCGCAACGTCATGCTGATGTTAGATGCCACTGTAGTTTATCAGGACCAATCATATGCCACCACGTGTCCTGCTAAAAGAGAGAGAAATGGCTTGTCCACCTTTGGTTTTGTGATGAAATCCTTTGTTAACCTTTGTCGGCATTCCCCGACGCTTTTAACATTATCGACACATTTGCATATTACAACTTTTTAAAGGTTTTCACCTTAAGAAGTTCTGATTCTCCTATTCGCCAGTTCATCAATGTGTCGATATGTGATCACCAATGTGCCGTGGACCTTTGATATGCGATCACCAATATGCTCTTGACCTCTGATATGCGATTACTGATCTCTCTTTCCTTTCTAAGGCTTCAATCCTTGAAATTTCAAGAGACCATATCTTTTGATCCAAGAGTTTATTTTTGGACTTCCACATACCATTGGAAAGATTGTTCAGAGCACTTTCCAATGGAGAGGGTTTGATGTAGGCTTTGAGTCCTTATGCTACTTGAAAGATGAATGAAAACTTCTATGATTATTTACTCGAATTTCCAAAAAATGTTGACAGCCCTATTATCAAGACATTTTCCTTGTTTATTACAATTTGAAATAATGACACTACAACTATCAATATTTTCCAAAAAAGATTTAAAAATGCGAAATGTTTATTGTGAGAATATAAAACATAGTCACCAATCAAACGGGAAATATTACCTCAAAACGGGTACTTGAGCCCAAAAACCCCCAAAAAACATGAAAAACCAACCCAAAAATGAAAATTTTGTATGCTAGAACGTTGTTTTTTTTAAGGGTAAATTTTCAATATCTTTCTAAAATGGAAGTAAAAGCCATTTTTTTTTTTCCAAATGGATAAAAAACACTCTTAAAAGAATAAGTGTTGATTCTTGAATAATAAAAGAAAAAATTGGGTTACAATTCTAACATTTTTTAGCAATGGAATTAAAGATAAAATGTCTGAACTTTGAAAAATTGTAAAATTCCAACAATTCTTGGACAAGATGTTAAAGATAAAATATCTTGACTCTAAAAAACCTGAAATTGTAATTGTTTTCAACTATATCATTAAATATAAAATATCATGACTTAGAAAAACATTAAAATCTTAACAATTTTTCAACCATGTAATTAAAACCATAGATTGTGACTACAAAAAAATCTCAAGTTTCCAAAATATTTCAAGCATGACATTATGGAATTTTTTTATGAAAAAACAAAAAAATGAAGACACAAGAGTAATTTATTCCTTAAATGCTAAATATATAGCTATTTTAAAATCTTAGCCTAAGACAACTTGATACATTGCAAGAAAAATTTAAAATTCAGCCATCAAATTGGCATGTGATGTAAGTGAACTCGACCTGTTGTAATGAAAACATAAAGACCAACCATGGAATTGATACATTGTGGGGGTAGACTCGATTCATTATAACAAAATTTTTAAAAGCAACTATCAAATTGCACATAATGAGACCAGGTTGCTAGACGAGCATCGGGACCTTGTAGAACAAAAATAAAAATAACAATAAAATAAATATATAGAAGAAATAAAATGAACAAATACAAAATAAAACAATATTCAAACATCGAAAAAAAATAAAAACATATTTTTAAGAAAAACACAACATGATACAAAAGAAAAATATTTTTTTAATTGATTAAAAAAAACAAATGAAAAAACACAAAAAATAATACAAAAGAAAACAAAATTTAAAGATTATTGAAAAATAGGTAAACAATAAAAAAAACACAAAAAAAATAGAAAAGAAAAACCTAAAATTCAAACATCTGTAAAAAAAATTAAAAAGAATAAAAACAATACAAAAATATACAAAAGGTATCCCAAAAATCAAATGTGAAAAATAAAACATAATACTTTTAGAAATAATAACAGAAATAAAAACTAAAATATTAACATAACAAAAAAACAACTATAAAAATGTAAAAAATAAAAATAAAAATTACTTACAAATAATAAAATTAGACAAAATTAAAAAAATCAGGAAAAAAAAAATTAATTAAAAAAATCAAAACAAAACAATAAAAAAAACATTAGAAAAAAAATAATTTAGAAAGAAAATTAACGTAAAAAAAATCAAAATAAAACATAAAAATAAAAAAGTAAAAAAAGTTAAAAAAATAATAATATACTAAAAGAATCCTCGCACCCCTGGCTGGGGAGGCGACTGCTTGATCGGGTGCCAGCCCCTAGGATGGGTTGGCCACTGGCGCGGGCGGGGATGCGGCTATGTGCAGTTGCCTCGTTGCCAACCAACCCCTTCCATGGGCCGGTAGGCCGATTTGCCCAAGAGATGATAGGTTGATTCTTGGAATCACCCTTCTAGCCCCTAAGCAAGGTTGGCGCTTTTTTTTTTTTTTTTTTTTTTTTAGTAATTTAAATATATTTTTTAAATTTTATTTTATTTTTTAATTTGTTTTTGCTTTATTTTTTTGCTTATATTTATTAATTTAATTTAATTTATTTTGAATTTAATAGTTTTTAATGATTTTTATTTATTATTATTATTTTAAATTTAATTAATTATTTATTGATATTATGTGGTTGTATTTTTTTTAGCTTAAAAAAATAGATGTATTTTTTCTTTTAAATTATATTTTTTTTGAAACATTTTTTTTAAATTTATTTATTATTATTTTTACAATTTAATTTTTGTTTTTTTGTTTTTTACATTTCTATGGGTGTTTTTTGTTTTTTAGTTTTTTTTGTCATGTTTTTTAATTTTCTTTTATGTTTTATTACCAACATGAAAATCACAAACATTTAAAAAACATATCCACACTTAATACATTAGAAAATTTAAAGTGTAAAAAGTAAGCCCTCTAAACAAAAAGGGTTGACGCTGCATCAACACTTTTCAAACTCAAGATGAAAATCACTAACATTTAGAAAAAATGTTCATACCTGATACATAAAAATATTTAAAACGTAAAAAAATAACTCTTTAAGAAAATGTGTTGAAGCTGCGTCGACACTTTTCAAAATCAAGATGAAAATCACTAACGTTTTTAAAGAACTGTTCATACTTGATACATAAGAAAATTTAAAGTTCCAAAAATATGCTAAAAAAAAGTGTATTCTAAATCACCAATTTTCAAAATCGGGTGATTTTTTGCAACCTCAAAAAAAAGGGTACTAGGTAATTTTCCCGTTTGATCGGTAACTATGTTGTATGGGACATGAAAAATCATGAGTACAAGTTTTGAAGGATAAAAAGTTGCATTTCCTTTAGTGTTTGAAAAATGTTTTGGGCCATATGAGTAGGTTTAGTTTTAATATAAGAAATGAAGCATGAGCTACTACTGATGGTTGAATATGTGTTGATATGATTAGATTTGGAAGAAGTGATTTGTATTGAATTTGTGGATCTAGTTTGAAAGATTGTAAAAAGTGGTCCACAATAGTTTGGAAAATGAGGTGGGTGCCTCAATCATGTTGGATCCTACTACAATTCAGTTCTTACATATTTTTGAGGTTGTTGCCTCAATCATATTGTAGTCTACAATAGGTTGAGGAATGCAAATCTATTTGGGAGTTTGGTGCCTTTAGCAATTTGGTTCCTACAACTCTACCTTGGGGTTGGTTCCTCCAAAATGATGTAAACAAAGATTGAAGTAGATAAAAAGTTTTGCGGTTTTCCCCTGGAATGGTTTCCATGTACATATAGTGTTTTGTTGTGTTAATATGATGGGGATGGTTATTGATGCTTTGTCATCTTTTTCATTGTTATGAGAAAATTATAAAATTGTTTAATTTGGTATAATTGGTTGCTACACTAATTCACCTCCCCTCTAAGTGTGATCATTATTCCAACATTTGGTATCAGAGTAGGTTCCTTCAGGAATAATTAATCACTGGAAGGTTGATCATAGGGAATATGGATACTATTAGAGCTTTAGGAAAGCCTACTCAATTTATGGAAGAAACTATGGTTTCTGGAAGATAAGAATGGAAAATTGCATCATTTCCTTGGGTATTGATGTTTAGGTGGTTGTTGAGAATGATTACCAAGTTCTTTCCCCTCCTCTCACTGATACAACTGGTAAATATCTTTATACATTCAATGTAATAGCCAAAAGTGCCATCTTAAGTGGCTTATTAGATACTGAGTTTGTCAAAGTAATGCATTGCAAGTTAGCTAAAGAACTATGGAACAAGCTCAAAACTGTTATAAATGGGATAATAAAGTAAAGGAGGCCAAGCAATAAACTTACATATGTTAGTTTGAAAGTTTGAAAAAGGAAGAAGATGAAAATATTGCTTCATATTTCCTGTGAATAGACAATGTTGTCAACTCTATGATAGGTCTCGGTGAACAAGTGAAGGAAGTTGATATTGTTTGAAAAATATTGAGATCACTTACTTCAAGCTTCAATCTTTAAGTATCAACCCTTAAAGAGCTATATGACATGCAAAATTTAAACATGGATATCTTTCATGGAACTATTATTGCATATGAACTAAGGACAAAAGAGGACAAGACAAGAACTAGAGAAGCTACATTCAAAGTAGCGAAGGAACAAAGAAACGACAGGACTCAAGAAGAATCCAATCTTGAATCAGATGAAGAAGAAGCCTAATTTGCCAGAAATCTAAAGAAGGGAACTTCAAAATTCAAAGGTAAGCTTCCATTTAAATGTTTTGAATGTGGAAGAATATGACACTATGCTTCTAAATGTCTATATGAAAAAATAAATGATAATGATGATGAAGTGAAATTAATATCTAATGATTAAAAAAGAAAATGAAATTTCAAAAAGAGAATCTTGTATTCCAAAGAAGAAAATTGTTTTCATTCACAAGATTTGGACATAAATCAAGGCAGTGCAAAACTTATGATTATATAAGAAATGCATAATATTATCATCCTTTGAGGAACAAATATATGGGAAATCAAATCATAAGTTATAACAACATGTCATATGGGCCATTCCTATCATTATTCAAGCCCAATATAGAATGTTAGAAGTGCCACAATGGAGGAAATATAGCATGTGATTGTAGGATCAATTTGAGATGGTTTAAGGGAAAAGATCTCTCTGTTGACCCAAGAATAAATAACAAGGCATGTAGAATAAAATGGGAAGAACCAAGGGTAGATCTGATCACTCATATCTAATCCATTGGTGAAAGCTTCTTTAGGAATATAGAGTGTAGAGCTTCCCTCCAACCTCTAACAGGAGGATTACGTACATAGCAGGAATATTTCATAGGAAGAGAGTTTATTCACAGGGGGAGAGTCCATTCACAGGGGGAGAGTCCATTCACAAGAAGATTAGCTCCATAGGAAGATACAAGAACAACTATGGTGCATTGGCCCAATAATAAGTAGTCATACGTCCCTTTTCCATCGATGCCAAAGGGGTAGAGAAAGTAGAGATTGAAATAGAAACAATAGTAGCTTGATAGGGGGAGTTTAGTTAACTGAAAAGAAAGAGTAGAAAATATACTTTGGATTGACAACGTATTAGGTGGAGTTCGGTCTATTTCCATCAATGACCATCGATTCTTTGTGGTGTCACCATCAATGACAAAGGGGGAGATTGTTAGACAAGTGTTGTCATTGATGAATACTAGTACCATCAATGTCAAAGGGTAAGTCAAAGGAAGAAGATTGTTGAGTAGGATAGTTTGATGATTTGAAATATCACATAGAATGATGACAAATATTTTGATATATCACATACATATATGTGCGTATGTGTGTGTGTGTGTGTGCACTTGCTGGTGTAATGCCAAGAGAGTGTGCTCATTCATCAATAAACCTGTCTAGGTTCGCAATGGATGGTAAGGCCCAAAGGTTGTTTGGTTTGTAGTGGATAGTGAGGCTTGAAGACCATATAGTTTGTAGTTGATAGTGAGGACCTAAGGCCATTTGGTTTGCAATGGATGGTAAGGCTTGAGGTCATATGGTTTGTAGTGGAAGGTAAGGCCCGAAGACCATATAGTTTGTAGGAGATGATGAGGCCTAAAGGCTCAATGGTTTGTAGTGGATGATGAGGCCCGAAGGCCATTTTCGTTTGTAGAGCACAGTGAGGAATGAAGGAATATCAATTTTTTTGTTGTTCAATACACAGTGAGGCCCAAAGGCCATTTTGATTTACAGAGTACAGTGAGGTTTGATGGCATATCAATTTGTTTGATGTTCAATACACAATGAGGCCCTAAGGCCATTCTGGTTTACAAAGTATAGTGAGGACCAAGGGCATATCAATTTGATTGGAATTTAATACACAATGACGACAAAAGGCATAGTTCAAGAAGTAGAAGGCATTGACTATATACTACACACTGATGCGTGAAGGTGCAGTTCACGAAGCCGAAGGTGTTGGCTTTGTACAATGATACCCATAGGAATTTTCTCTATGCTATATGTTGAAGCCCGTAGGCATTGGCTCTATGCTATATGGTGAGGCTTGTGACCATTGGCTGTATGTTATATCATAAGGCCCATATGCATTGGTTCTATGTTCTATTGTGAGGCTAGAAGGCATTGGATCCTATTGTGAGTTCAAATTCAGTCAAAGACACACGTGGTGTACGATTAATCCCAAAGGCATATCCTTTTAGTTTTTCTAACACAACATCACCTTGTGGCTTTGTCTTGAGTGAAGCGCATCATAAATATAATGTTGGTGTTTGACATGAATAGGTAACACTAGATAAATTGGTATTGATTATGATTGGTTCAGGAGAGGTCATAAGTTCGAGTTTGGTGTGGATTGCCAATTTTTTTTCTCTCAAGAGTGCATTCTATCAAACATTTTGATAGACCGAAGAAGTACATTTTGTAGAACGAATGTCGCAAAAGAGTATTTTGTAGGTAGTGGATTAGAAAGTGTAGTTTGTAGAAAAACTAATTTTATAATGTCTTATGGGCTATTTTGAGTTCAATTTGATATTAAAAAAAGGGTAAATGGCTTGTATTTTCTTGTGATCTATATAAGGGACATGAAAATTCACGAGGACATGTTTTGAAGGAACATATGTTGCATTTATTTCATTGTTTGCAAAACGTTTTGGGCCATGTGAGAAGGTTTAGTGTTGATATAATGAAGAATGAGATACAATTTATAGATGAAGAACTGGTTGAATATGTGTTGATATGATCATATTTGGAATAAGTGATTTGTGTTGAATTTGTGGGTCCAATTTTAAAAATTCTGAAAATTGGTCTAGAACAATTTGGAAATGGAAGCGGGTTTCTTGGCATGGAGATTGGGGCGTCAATCAAGTTAGAGCCTACTACAAGTCAATGCTGACATATTTTCAAGGTTGGTGCCTTAATCAAGTTGTAACCTACAATAGGTTGATTCCTCCAAATATATTTTGGGGGTTGATGCCTCCAGCAAGTTGGTATCTGCAAATCTACTTTGGGGGTTGGTGCTTCCAACATGTTGGTGTCTGCAAATCTATCTTTTGGGTTGGTTCCTCCAATAGGTTGGTATCTACAAATCTACTTTGAGGGCTGGTGCTTGCAAACTGACATAAACAAATATTGAAGCAAATAAAAATATTTGTGGTTTTCTCCCATAAGGGTTTCCATATATATATATGGTGTTTTCTTGTGTTGATGTGATGAGGATGCTTATTGATGCTTTTCCATGTTTTTATATTATGAGCAAATTGTAAATTGTTTAATTTGGTATAATTTTTTGCTACATTGATTCATCCCCCTTCTCTTAGTATTATCATTATTCTAACATCTTCCTCATCAAAGAGAAAAATCCATTCGAATTGAGCTTCAACCCCATTAGACTGAATGGAATCTTTGATGGCAAGAGGGGTGAACTAATTGAATATGGCCTTAGAGGGTTTAGTCTCATGTTGGGCATAGGTGAGAGGTTAACGGTAAGGACTTCCTTGACTTTAGTTGCATTTCCATGACTCCATTGAAATTCTACCTAGATAATGCCATTAAAAAAATCATCACAATAGAGGCCCATAGGTGAAATCCAATCGGAATCAAAGCAGAGAAGTTGAGTTAAGATATTTGGAAGAAGGAAGAGTTACCAAGCCATCTTCACGCACTAAGGATATTAACATTTGACAAAAGCCAACTTAGAAGCCATCAAAACATAGTAAAGTGTGAGATGAAAAGTTTACAATAATCATTGACATTCATGGTGAAGCATGGGTATTGATTTCTATGGAGATTGGATGGAGCTAAGAATGTAACAGTAATGGTAAGAGCCATAATTCCAAAATGAACCCCTCTACGAAAAATCCTGGCCATGTAAAGTGGGAGTTACAATGCAATACTTCTCACACCATGTGTCCTCTGGTGCAGTGACAAAGGAGAGTGTGGTGTATTCTCTCTAATAGAGTGATTATGACTCGCAATCACCTGATACAAACTACACAATTTTTTTACATTATTATTTTATTTAATATATTTTTTTCTAAATAATTAAAAAAAACGTTTGGTATATATATTTATTTTTTATTTTTTCTTTTAATTAATATATGATATTTTAAATATTTTTCCTCTCTTCTCCCTCTTTTTAACTCCTCCTCCTCATCATTATTATTATTATTATTTTGTTTAAATTCCTTTAATTTTATTATTATTTATTTATTTTTAAATATGATTTTACTCTCTTAAAACTATTATTTATTTTCCATTTAAAGTTGTGTATTTATGTACTAGTTTTTTAGGCCATAACATCAAACACGTTATAATGTTAACCCCGAAATTACATAATGCTACTTCTAGCATTGTTATTTTATCTAAGGGTTTTTTAAATCATAGCAAATATTTTTTAAAACAAAACAACTAATTTTTATATTAATTTGAATATGGTTTCAAGGCCAAAACCTTTTACATATGCAATTGCATTTTCCTCTACAAGGATCAGAGATTTCCAAAAAATAGTTTACTCTATAATGCACTTGCTACATATAAAAATTCTACACTGATATCTTCTATACACCTTCAAGAAAACTCCTAAAATTAAAACATATTTGCAGTGCATAGTTTGTAGAAGGATTATTTTACATTTACCTATCTAACGACCGAATTGAATTAAAAAATTCCCATGTATGCTTGCCTAGACTAATCTAGAGCTAGGACCTAGGACGTGTCCGCCAATGCATATGCATTTTCCATCTACTCTAATTTTGTTAATTAATGCACTTCAACCACTTTTTCTCCTCTCTCACCTCGACTAATATCCTCTACACCTTTTCCTCCCACAATTTATAACCTTATAAGGTGGAAATTCAACAATTCAGTGTGCGACTGGTGTCGTTCAAGTTTAGTCTGGAGTAGACCAACCTTTTGATTCAAAAGATTTAACTAGGCCTTTACCTCCACATCTTTCATGTCAGCCCACCTATTCAAAAGAAACAAGATGTGTTCCATTCCTGTGAGATAATCCAAATGGCTACTAAATTTCTCTTTCACCATCGTTGATGATATCACCATGATTACAACTTCCCAATTAACCTTCCTCTATGCCGTACTATTGAACAACCATAGTCACATTGCAACTAAGGAATTGATGCTCCATCATGCCTTATATCCAGGCGGACCCACCACCAATGAGCCATTAATATTCTCTCCAACTTCAATTTGTTCACTTGCAATATACCTCCCTCTAACCAAACACTCAAATTCAGAGTTGGATTCACTGCAACTCACTGATCTTTGTTAAGTCATAGTACCTTAAGTGTAATTGAAATTCTTCAATTGTGTGGATATCAAAACATACCCCCTCCTTGCATTTATTAATATGATCTCTTTCCTACATCTATCCCAACCTTCTCTTGTTGTTGAACATTCTCTCCATGTGTGCGCCTGAGTCTGGATCCCAATGAGAGAAGAGAGTTGGCATTTGGGAAGGTAATTAAAATGTTGATTCTTGAGGCATGGTAGTGGGATGAGACTAGGATGTTGGACCACCTGCCTCTTTATTCATACTCTATTATCATTTAATTCAAAAACATCTCCACATATTTAATTATTTATTACTAGAATCATGGTATAAATGAATAGGAACCAACGAATTCATCCTTAATCAATATTCCTTGTTCTAAAATTTCTCCCTTATTTTCCAAGGAATATACCTTTGAATTTAGATGCCTTTTCATATGATAAAATTCAACTCCTCTTAAATTTTCCTCATTGAATTTTTATTCTTCACAACATAGAGGGGTTAACCTGATTAACATTATTTTGAAGCTTGGAAACTTGATGAAACTATCATAGAATCTCCAGATACCATTATTTGCAAGATATTCCTTAAAGTAGATCACTCCATCCCTTTCCACAATGCTAAAAATGGCATGATTTTTAGAAGCGATCCCTAAGCCCCATGTGTATTTTAACTCCATTTCTTCATTGAGGCATTATATAACCCCTCCCACTCTGACCTCCCTTTTTTTAATCAAAATATTACAAATTGTTAAGGCTACATTTTCAAACAAGTTGAAATTTTAACCTTGAAAGAAAGGTTGATACTGGAAGCACCATTTTTTGATTTGGAGTTTATTTTAACATTATCTTTTCCATATTTACATGGATTTAAGGCCACGGGGGAAAAAAGTGTTTCTAACACTAAAATAATGGTTCATCCTTGAATACCACTTTTGGATTTGGGGGTTGATTTGGTGCTTTGACCTAAAAATATGGGAATTTACGACTACGGTTCTCATTTTGCAGTCATAATTCTTTTTACGTCAGTAATTAAGTTTATGGGGCATACTGTTGGGTTGTGTTATATTCTTTCCACATAGTTAACAAGGGGTTTGAGGGGTACCCGTAACCCCACTTTATGGGGTCCGGGGCAGCGCCCTGGAAAATTTTGGTTTTG